>JAQIUQ010001309.1:0-35123 GCA_030378365.1 Hybognathus amarus | reverse complement strand
ACTTATCACATGACAGTGTGCTGCAGTATTTTAAAGGAAGTACTACTCAGAACAGTTACCCACAGCAGACCTCAATACATAAGCACAATGAGTGCACATAAACCAATGTGGTTAAATTTTACACGTACTTGCTATTATTTGAGATGTAACTTTGTGCACACTAAATGTCAAAAATGTAGGCTACTCATGATGACTCTGTAAAGTTACACTTAAGAATACAATATATTTTTAAATCATTAGTGTACCTATACTACCTAACTTTATGTATTTAGAAATGTACAAAGTATGCTTCAGGGCTAAATTAATGCATCATTTGATACATTTCTGAAGTACTAGTGTCACGTGAACATAACACTCCCCGCCTGACATTGGTCAAACAAGCATACAGTCCCGCCCCACACTCATACCATTGGTTGTGCCAACGTTTCTCGCCGAACGATCAAACAAAGCACTATTGAGTGACGAAATTACGACTTCACTCTGTAGGCCAAAACGCAGAAGTGAGTTAGCATTTTAGCACTCCTGGTTCCCTCGCCTACTGGGACTTTTGAATGGGTTTTTGCTAAATCGCCTGAAATAAGGTCTGTGGTAAACAAAGCCTCTAAATATTTGCAAGTTTTGAACTACAGTATGACATAAAACACACCAGTTATAACCTGCTTGTGTTTTTAAAAGCTTTATATGTCAATGGAGAGACAGAAAGCTCTCAGATTTCATTTAAAAGATTTGAGTGTGAGCCATCATTGAAATCACTAATAGATTTTTGTCCAGCCGACAAATTATACATTGACAGCCAATCAGAATCCATCCTGCTTTAAAGGACAACTCTTGGTGCAAAATGAACCTTTGGTCAATTACACATTGTTGCCTAGTCAACTCGCTATCTGAGATTTGTTTTCATGATCGTTGAATGTAAATAGTTTTATCTCTAAAAACAGTTTAGCTATAATGCTCATATAACGCTGAGCATATTGGGCATAGAGTAATGACAAATAAAAATCGCTTGTTATTACCACTAACAAGGCTCAAAATAGCCCACAGTAACACGTACATAATAAGGGTCCCTACATTCAAACTCGAAGCATTGAGAACTTTGCCAGTGTCCATACAGTTTAATAAAAAGATATTTTATCCACACTGTCAACTTCTGCGAATACAGGAAGAAGCCATCTTTGAAATATAGTCTCTACCAGTCGATCTACGATCACCAATCCAAGTGCGCTGGTGAGATGTGATATAAGGTGATAAGGTTAGCGTGACCAGTAGGCAACATGTACATATTAAAGACAATAAAATGGCTTAGTGTTTGTGTTTCTTCGGAAACAACGGACTATATGAGATTCTGCACAGTTCAGCGGCACTTGGATCAGCGTTCGTAGATCAACTGGTAGAGGCTATATTTCAAAGATGGCTTCTTCCTGTATTCGCGAAGTTGACTGTGTGTATAAAATATCTTTTTATTAAACTGTATGGACACTGACAAAGTTCTCAATGCTTCGGTTTGACTGTAAGGACCCTTATTATGCTACCGTGTTACTGTGGGGCTATTTTGAGCCTTGTTAGTGGTAATAACAAGCGACTTTTATTTGTCATTACTCTATGCCCTATATACTAGCGTTATACTAGCATTATAAGCTAAACTGTTTTTATAGATAAAACTATTTACATTCGGCAATCATGAAAACAAATCTCAGATAACGGTTGACTAGGCAACAATGTGTAATTAGACCAAAGGTTTATTTTTGCATCGGAGTTGTCCTTTAAAGAGCTTGAACATTTAAAATGGCTGAAAACAAAACTGCAGTAATAAAAAATGTTATAATAATAAACAGAACACTATCCTGTGGACACTAATAGATATCATTATAGCTATTTGTTCTTAGTGTGAACGATTTAGGATATATATTAGGCTTTTGTTAAGCACGGCAAAAGCACTTAACTCATATAATAAATCAGGTTTTTAAAAGAAGACTCATGGTTGCTATTATTTGATTCAGAAATACAGTAAAAACAGTAATAATGTTGTGAACCTGGGTTAAAAGATGTTAACCCAGGATAAAGCGTAGAGTGTGGTTTAGAAAGTTTAGAAGTTATGAAAGTTTGTACACTGAGTATCTCTCTCTCTCTCTCTCTCTCTCTCTCATTCCCATAGTGTCTCATTTGTCTGTATCCTCTCGTCTCTACTTACCTTGAACGTGGAAAAGGTCACCCCACTCCTCTGAGCGTGTTGCCGGCTACGTTCACAGGAAATTAATGGTTTGTGCCAGCCGATCGTCGCCGCTCCTCCCCGGCGTAATATTTTTGGTTTACTTAAAGGACACATTTATTGAAAGGAATATATAAATATGGGATTCCTGACAGGCACTTAGTTCTGATACATTTCGTATATCAGGCCCTTTTTTTGGCTTTCATTGCTCAAGTAAAGTATTTCAGAGGCAACACATATATAATAGACAAAGAGCTTCGGCTTTCGGCACGGTAAGAGTGGCTTGTGATCTGCAGGGTGCAGTTCTGAACGCTGACTGATGTCTCTTTTGCTCAGATATCGGGGACGCTGAGGGAAATCATGGATGTAACTGTCGGATTATGGTTGAAATGATTTGCCCAGCCACACCAGTCCTGAAAATAATCCACTCAGCATGTCCTTCCAATGACCTAAACAACATGTAAGATTATATTTCAGCAGTCATAATGCGGTCAAACTGAACATTAGTCTTCATTTATTTAAACGGAAGTATCAAACTGACTATTGTGGGAAATAAATTCTAGCCCTACAGAATGTCCTCTATCCGACGACTATCCTTTTACATTTTAGCCCATGCTAGCTCATGATTCATTACCATCTGCTCAACATGGCCTTGACTGTCCGATTGTTACATTAGAATCCCCACTAGTTACCTCAAACTGGCTCTGATTAATTAAACTGACCGGTTCCTGGAGCCCCTTAAACATTTATAATTAGTGCTTTGGTGCACATAAAAAGACACAATCTGGTTACAAGCTGTTGCAGGCGGGGAAAACAAACTGAAAGCTACATCACAAATGCCACAATTTTACATTTATTTGACGGAACGCATTCAAAACGGTCATCATTTACTCAATTCTGGAACCTGATGTGTCTGTCCATGTTCTGTCTTTAGATTATTGTGATGAGTTTTAACAACTTTTAGGGCTGCCTCAGATTTTCTGGTTATTTTTTATGCAGTACGCCTGACAGACTTCAAACCGAGAGGCAGAGGAAGCTCTCTGAAGCGCCACACATACACACACACACACCCGCCCTTGCTGAGCTGCTATTCTTACAAATGTGATTCGGCCAGAATAGCTCTGAATGAATTGGCCAAATAATTCACAACATGACGGGAGACACTGCCTGTGTCTCTCCACCTAATTCTCATCTAAATGTCCCTGACATTTCTGTCCAACCACTTGGATGTACTATTTACCACATTCGACAGCACAATTTAGCTCCTAGCGAAGCCAAATTAATTGAAGTGTTGTTGATCAGTAAAATCTATGGCTCTCCTGATGTCTGATGCTGTTTATCTGACATGGAGAACCTGATGATTCGATTGTGCCAGTTCTGCTGAGGAAGATTTCAGTTTTCAGCTGTTGTTTTCTTTAACAAGTTATTCAGAAGCTGCACTCACTGTTTACTGGTCTGATACTACAATATATACTGTTTTCAGATTATCACATATGGTGATATATTGATTGTTCACAATATGTTTGTTCTTTCCTACTAAAAAATGTTCACAGAAGTCCAAAGGATGCATATTTAGCTGAATATCTGTGTTGTTCTTTAGTGCATTTAAATAGCTACAAATGGTTACTTAATAGGTACGTAAGGTTTACTTTTTTAAAAAAATAACTCTTATTCAGCAACAGTGCATTAATTTATCAAGACATTTGTAATGTCACAT
This sequence comes from Hybognathus amarus, assembly GCA_030378365.1. NCBI lineage: Eukaryota > Metazoa > Chordata > Actinopteri > Cypriniformes > Leuciscidae > Hybognathus > Hybognathus amarus. Next base: position 31,200 of record JAQIUQ010001309.1, on the reverse strand, counting down.
TATTATTACATTAATATTATGCTATCTTTTGAACTTTTCTATTAGGGGTGTAATCAGATACCCTTATGTCATGATTCCATACATATCACGATACTGAACTCACATTATGATATTATTGCAATACTCCAACACATATGGTAAAAAAGTTAACATAAAAATGTACTGTTTATTAAAAGGCTACATTTGATATTACATTGTAGGTTTAAATGAATAGAATTTGGACTTGGTGAAGTGGACAAGGACAATAGTAACACCAGAATAAAAATATTCACTGATTCTGAAGCTGAAATTACTTGAGTTATTGTAGATGAATATGTCTTGAATGCTTTCACTGACTAGATATATTAAATATAAAATATATTTAAAATGTCAGCCACTTTTTACTGGTAACATCAGACATCTGGCATTATCAGGACCCACAAATATCCCCATTGCATTATTATACATTATAGTCAACATTATATTGCCTATATATAGTAGTTCAATGTAGTACTGACACTAAAACTTCTAACATAGTAATTTTTATTTTGAGGGAACTATCCATGATACATTTTGTCACTATCCACAATACGTATTGTTGCATTTTTGTATTGTGATATATTGTGGCACCCCTACTTTCTATCCATCAAAAAATAATTAAAGAAACATGCATCGGTTTCCCCAAAAATATTAAGCAACACAATAAGTTTCGTGTTTCGTGTTGGAGAGTTTGTGACTCTCCTCATTCGAACTCGTTCATCAAAATGAACAAATTTGTTTCATTCAACGAATGAAATGAACGAGTCTGACTCTGGAAAGATTTGTTCATTTTGATGAACGAGTTTTAATAGGAGAGTCATGAACTCGCTATCACAGAACAGAGCAAGGCGAGCATTTGTGCTTATAAAACGTAAACTTTTTATTTTTGAAATGAGTGATCGTTTCACTCTGATAAGACACTTATTCGTCGTCTGGAATCGTTTAAAGCCCTTTGAACAGTTTGCACTGAAACTGTCCTGAACCTTGAACCGTCTGTGTTCCCATTGAAGTTCATTATATGAGAAAATCCTGGAATGTTTTCATCAAAAACCTTAATTTCTTTTCACACTGAAGAAAGAATGACATGGATATCTTGGACTGACATGGGGTGAGTAAATCATCAGCAAAAGTTTTTTTAAAAAGTGAACTACTCCTTCAAATTGTAATAAATATTTACAATATTGCTGTTTTTACCATATCTACTCAAGTAAATGAAGCCTTTGCATAGAGCATATTTAAAACAACAAACTGAGCTCAAACTTTTGAAAGTTACTGTATTTTTCTTCAGCTGAAAACAGAAGAAATTAGTCAATTGAGCCGGTTATAATGACAATTCACACACACACATATACACTCACCGGCCACTTTATTAGGTAACACCTGTCCAACTGCTCGTTAACACTTAATTTCTAAGCAGCCAATCACATGGCGGCAACTCAGTGCATTTAGGCATGTAGACATGGTCAAGACAATCTCCTGCAGTTCAAACTCGAGCATCAGTATGGGGAAGAAAGGTGATTTGAGTGACTTTGAACGTGGCATGATTGTTGGTGCCAGAAGGGCTGGTCTGAGTATTTCAGAAACTGCTAATCTACTGGGATTTTCACGCACAACCATCTCTAGGGTTTACAGAGAATGGTCCGAAAAGAAAAAACATCCAGTGAGCGGCAGTTCTGTGGGCGGAAATGCCTTGTTGATGCCAGAGGTCAGAGGAGAATGGCCAGACTGGTTCGAGCTGATAGAAGGGCAACAGTGACTCAAATAACCACCCGTTACAACCAAGGTGGGCAGAAGAGCATCTCTGAACGCACAGTACGTCGAACTTTGAGGCAGATGGGCTACAGCAGCAGAAGACCACACCGGGTGCCACTCCTTTCAGCTAAGAACAGGAAACTGAGGCTACAATTTGCACAAGCTCATCGAAATTGGACAATAGAAGATTGGAAAAACGTTGCCTGGTCTGATGAGTCTCGATTTCTGCTGCGACATTCGGATGGTAGGGTCAGAATTTGGCGTCTACAACATGAAAGCATGGATCCATCCTGCCTTGTATCAACGGTTCAGGCTGGTGGTGGTGGTGTCATGGTGTGGGGAATATTTTCTTGGCACTCTTTGGGCCCCTTGGTACCAATTGAGCATCGTTGCAACGCCACAGCCTACCTGAGTATTGTTGCTGACCATGTCCATCCCTTTATGACCACAATGTACCCAACTTCTGATGGCTACTTTCAGCAGGATAATGCGCCATGTCATAAAGCTGGAATCATCTCAGACTGGTTTCTTGAACATGACAATGAGTTCGCTGTACTCAAATGGCCTCCACAGTCACCAGATCTCAATCCAATAGAGCATCTTTGGGATGTGGTGGAACGGGAGATTCGCATCATGGATGTGCAGCCGACAAATCTGCGGCAACTGTGTGATGCCATCATGTCAATATGGACCAAACTCCCTGAGGAATGCTTCCAGCACCTTGTTGAATCTATGCCACGAAGAATTGAGGCAGTTCTGAAGGCAAAAGGGGTCCAACCCGTTACTAGCATGGGTACCTAATAAAGTGGCCGGTGAGTGTATATATATGTATGTATATGTGTGTATATGTATGTATATGTGTGTATATATATATATATATATATATATATATATATATATATATATATATATATATATATATATATATATATATATATATATAGATATATACATACTGTAATAATGAACTGAAGATCTTCAAACTAAGGACACTAAACAGCATTTTTGAACATAATCAGTTTACACTATATTTGTATAAATTAACAATATTTGAATATTGCTTTTAAAAAAGCTTCTGTATCTTGCCTGCGATATCATCACAGACTTGACTCTTAAAATAAAATCACAAGCAATTGGTTGCATTAACAAATCCAATGAGGAACAGAAGAAGATGGGTTCTTCTGGCATATATACATATCTTTGTATTTGTCTGTGTCGATATGGTGGCTGAACTCAAGCAGAATGGAAAAAGCAAAAACCATATTCGATGAAGATGAATTTGTAAGCACAAATCCACTTTTAAAATGCCGTTTTAAAAAGCTCTCCCATTATGCAGAGGATTGGGTTGTGATGGGAGGTGAAGAGGTTGTCGAATGTGTGTATAATCGTGCGCTAATGTTGACAAATGTGGCAATCTCACATGCCCTGTTCATCATTAGCCTCATATTTTCCCTTTTTCAACTTTTCAGGCATACAAATGCAGTGTACTGTCATTAATCTTTCAATGCGTGTAAGAATAGCCTTCCCATGCCCATTAGAAAATGCATAGTTCATGGTCTAGCCATTTCATAGGTCGGTGTTAATGGAACCGCTGGCAGAACCGTGAGTCATACGGCCACTCTGAACAAACATGTTGTACGTCTTCTTATTTAGCGCTGATGCTGCCGTTCGTGTCTTCGGTAGTTTCCGATTTCACACGGGGAGTGTGTCTCAACATCGAGGGTCTGTGTAATTGAAATGCGATTGTTTCCATTCTTTCTTCCTCACTTAAATCTCTGGAGAGTTCCAGAACGTTTTCCACCGCTGGCTGTTGAAAAGCTTGCTCTGCGTGTTGCCCCGGTTCCACGGGCTCTGAATATAATCAATGCTGATGTGACTACCGATGTGGCTCCCAGGCCCTCTGCTGTGAGTCCAGAGAACAGGAAAACATGAAAACACATGCCTGTTAACGCAGGGTTTTGGTTGCCATACACAATAGCATCTAATAGGAATTTCGGCTCCTTTAAAAAATGACAAGTAGTGCTGTTTGCAGGCCTATATAAATATACAGAGTAGCCTATATTAATTCCTATCAATTGGGAAGTATTTGATGTCAATGTGGCCCAATTTGCCCCAATTTTCATCCTATAACGCCTACATAATATTCTCTGTGCAGTATGGTTATAATCTTTATCTCTTACCCAGGATATAATGAGATGGGATTAAACCTTACTTCACATTCTAAAAATCAACGAACTTCCAAGATTTTGTCTCTCGTTATGTTCCATGAGACGTCCCCATTAATTCTTGCCTAGATTGTGTTGGGCTTATTTCGAAGGGCTTTTTCTCATATACTCTAGTTTAAAAAGAGTAGACCACACTGGATCAATACAGGCCTGAGTCAATGATGGATGGAATCGCCATTGATTAATTTCACCTCTGGACAAATTAAACCACTCTGGGGTTCTTTAACATGGAGCATATGAGCTGAGAGATAGCCTGCCTGCAGGGATTTTTCGACTCCACATAATCTTGGTTGGATCCAAAAATTATGTCATGGAACAGCTTTCTTTTGAATTCCCATTTATTTATTGTCACTCATTTTTATGTCTCAGCTTAGTATTTAAGGGCCTCATTCTCCTACAAAATGCATCCAATATCTAAAAAGCACTTTCCATTTTCTCATGATATACATTGCAGCATCACATCTTCTTAGTGAGTGGTTTCAATCAATGATTTGGTCTCTCTAATAACCTCGCCTTTCTTAGAGCCTGCACTCTGCTCCTATTGGTTAGATGGCCCAGTCTTTTGTGATTGGTCTAACACAGCATATATAGGAACAAATGCCTATTACCATATCGATTATCTGTAGTTCAGCTCCAGAGGTTTACTTAGCACCTTGATTCACAGTGATATGACTGATGGATCGGTTTTACCATATCAATTCAAAGCCCAAATCTCACCCTTTAAAGTGCATGAAACGATCAAGAAACGACCAAAACTTCTTCCAGGTCAGCTACATCTACAATGTTCAAAGGGTCTGGTCATAGACATTTTTCGTGGACTGTACGAAAATTGCCTGTCCCAATGGCAAACTTCATGTGCATTTGCTGGTCATGAGGAATTTAAGGAAACCATAACCTGTCATTTTCACTTTTCCATCGAGAATCAAATGTATGTTATGATTGCCTGAAAGATAAGCCGGAAGCCACACCAAAAAGTGAAGCGTCTGTGTTTATCCCAGGGTTAGAAAATCAGTCTACATGGCACACACTAATCTAAATACAAGATTTTAACTTTCTCTTTACTTTACGTCAAGACGGGGCAGGATATACCATATATGGACACCGCAGCTGCAGGAAGCTCGCGCTGTCCTCCCCCCCCATATTCAGTCAAGAAAGATGCAGAAATGTAGTGCACATGTGAGTTGCTCCTGTGGTTGACTGCCAGAATCAACATCTCTACCAGAATGTGTGTTCTCTACGCAAAAACGGACCAAACTACCAGGGACCAGTGGATAAAATAATTTTTAATGACGCTGTTTCCAACAACTGGCTCAACGTTAGGTGTCTGCGCTGAAACATTTATCACAGGAATCCTTTATGGTGCGTCTCACATCCGGATGCGAACAGCGCATCAGGCGCGAATGATATTCAGTGATTAAGTCAATTCAAAAACGCGTGAAAAAGTCTGCGGCGCCGAATGAGGCGTGGAGCGCGGCGCGTAAGACGCAAATCGCTTCGTCTCGCGCAAATTAATTAATTAGTGCCATTTGGGCATTCCACGCGTTGCGCTAAATTCATGCCTGCCGCCCGAGTTAAAAAATCTGAACTTTGGCGTGAATTCGCCGCATTAACCAATCAGGAGCCTGAGCTGCTTGCCTCACGTGGTGAAGTGTCTGGATGCTTCATTAAATTATTTTGTAAATATGACTAAATGCATTGGTGGGATTATGCACAACAAAAGCAAATATTTTATCACTTAAACATTATTTCTACTGAGACATGTTCATTTTGAATTGAATGTAGATGAAATAGCATTATGATGTAAAGACAATCAACATGTGCAATAAGTTTCGTGTCTGGACGTGAGAGAGAAAAAAAATCACAGGACAGGTTGAGCAACTTGTGGAAGCTGGCTCTATTTATCATCAAAACAAAAATAAATGACAGCTAGATTCAGGTGGATGAGGGCGAGGGTGTATCCTCGCTCCAATGCGTGACAACAGGTCATCAAACTGGGAAGCGGGACAGGCGGAAAGTACTCGCTGACAGCGGCCGCCATCCAGCGCAGCTCCTGGAAGCGAGCAAATGGTGAAACTAGCCAAACGGTTCACCTCGGAAGAGTCCGGTAGGACACAAATATACGGCGTACGATGATCCCCACGCCACTGTTCTGCTCTCCTGAGCAAATACAGTGCAGTGAACTCTCTTTATGAATATCTCGGTCGTACATAAAAACAATGGCCGCCAACGGATTTCCACTCTGACGCTGCTGCGAAATTTCACTTTCAAACTTTTGTTTTTACGCGCATTAGTTTCACTCTTGACACGCGAATTAACACAAAGTGGTCAAGCGTCAAACTAGAGGAGTCAGGCGCGAATTCGAGGCGCTGATTCGCGTTCGGTGTGAACGCCACAGTTACAACGTCTCATTTCGAGTCGGACAATAATTTCTACAGAGTCAGAGTGCTGTATAGAGATGGAACAGGTATAGTTTAGTAGTTTAATTACGGTTATTATAATGTAATTTGCCATCTGCTTGTATGTATCCATTATTTATTAATAGCCTACAAGTCTGCTGTTTTGGACCAGGTCTGAATGATGATCAAACATATACTGATGAGTTTAATAAAGTTTATTGTACATCAAACAAAAGATGAAGCATCAGTTTTACTTCAGAAAATCACCGTCAAGAGCTGAGTAAACACAGCTATAAGAAGTGGTGAAGGTGAAACAAGGCAAAAACAACACATGAATGGCAAACGTTGATCTCTTATAACCACTGTAAGCTGATAAAAAAAGTAGACTACATCTCATTAAATAAAAGGTAAACTTATGTGGGTGAAAATAGCAACAAACGTTTTAGCTCGTTACTGATGTTAATGTATGTCTCAGTCAAAATGATTGTCTTTACCATTTAGAGACATGTTGATGTAAACATCCTTCCACTGACTCTCAGTTCAGAGTCTGGCTCAAACACATATGGTTGAATTCCGTAGGTCGCGGTCTTTCTGGAATGATATGCTAAAGTTACGCGCGGTGTCAAGCCCCCTCCTTCCTGCCACCAATCAACGCGGCCCTCAAAAGAACTTCATTGTAGAATTTATAGTGAAAAAGCGTATATTGACATTCCCACAATTCCCTGCGTGACACTTCACATTTGATATATTATTGTTTAAATAACTGTTTCTTCAAAGTTTTCTGGGTTTTTTTTATCAGTTATGCACATATAGGGTTTTGTGTTACATTATGTTACCTAACACCATGATGGTGTTTAGTGTTTATGTGAATAACATGGTGCAACTTCTATATATTAGTATTACTTTTTCTTATGGAAAAGCTACATTGCCACTGTGATTGGTGGTTGTGAGTGTATTAAAACAGTACATAGTAAATATTAGTACTTCAATAGGTTGGTAAATCAACATTGTATCAAAAAATTAAATACGTTTTATTTAAATTACGTCTGTGAAACCTAAAATGGTGCTAACTGTATTTTTTACAGTAAATTTCTTGCAACCACAGCTGCCGATTTCTTTACTGTAAATTTGACGGATTGTTTTTTACTTATGTTCGGCGCACACTGTCTCAGTAGACTTGTTTTTAAGCTCTCAAGTCACTTGCACATGTTGTAAACACATCATCCATGCGGAGACAAAAATTGAGCTGCACGAGACAGTGGGCGCTCTCTGATGACGAATATGACATCACGCGGAGAGTGTACTTTACAATGGCCACCGCATCCATCATTACGTTAAACCCACAAGACTATAAGGAATAACTGACGACTCGTTTCAGGCAGTTCAATAACTTTATTTGTCTTTTATTTGTAACTTTTACATCCACAAACAGCTATATCACACTACATGAAAGGAAATATCTGGAAAAAAATGCATTATAGGAACACTTCAATCTTAAAGTGGCATCAAATAAGAAGCAATGACCTACTGGTTTGCTTTTGAGCATTGATTATTTTGCAAAGCCAGAAAGGGAGACAGACAGACAGAGACAGACTGGCGGACAGGGACAGAGCTGATGGATGCTGAGGTGTGTAAGTAGGGTAGGTCAAACTTGAAGCCGAGGACATGTCCAACTTTCCCGGGCCCTGCCGCTCAGATGAACTCATTAGAAGTTAATTAATCACATGCATCGATCCATTGTCACTTCCCTCTGCGGCTGCCTGAGAGAGACGGGGCTCAGGTTCTGCAGAAAAAGCTCTCTGTGTCAACATCCACATCCTCTAGGAGCAGTTTCTGCTGAGGCGCCAAATCCACACCAGAAATATGAGCGCTGGTTATCGGCCTAACAGGTTGGAATATGTCCTCTTTATACTTACGGTGGCTGTAGATCCATCTTCATGTGTGCAGGAAATATACACACACTCCACCTCCTCCAGCTGAAATGCTTATATGGTTCGGCTGAAGTGTATAAATGTGGCAATACTGAAGTGCTGCAAAACTAGTGGCTGCTGGTGCAGGTCGCTCACTGTGCAGTTTAATGAACCGATGGAATGAAGGGGAAATGTTTGAACTGCTTAAACTTGAACATTTCATTTTTCTCTTGTGGATGATCATATAGGAAATAAATCCATTTATCAAAGTACCCTGATTATTTTTAAAGGTTCCTAATTTTGTTTAGGAGATCTCCTGACAATAGGTTTACATGCATCCAAGGTTAAAAAAAAAAATTCTCATTTCTCAGAGTCTGAAAATGGTGCATTCGCAGATTGAGTCTCTCTCTTACCCGTCCTTTCAGAACAGAATACTCTGTTCTGATTGCCCATGTCTGTGTGTCTATCGCTTACAGCGCATATTGGAAATGAAATGTCCACTGCCATATCTGAAGTTCAGATATGAGGCTTCCTCAGCACTTGATACACAGTGATAGCAGCTATAGGATCAGTTTTTCCATATCAATTCCAGAGCGAATCAATATAATGCATGCAAATGTGAATTAGCATCGCTGAAAACTAGCCTGGTAATACCAAACCCTGCTACTTCACTTTGCTTCATAGAGAAAGTCTGGAATGGCATAATTTTGTTGTCTTTCTCTCTGGTGGCTTGTCTTGTCTTAAAGGGATACTCCACCGTTTTTTCATATTAAACTATGTTATTCCTTTAACTAAGTCGAGTTGATGCATATTGACATTGCATACTGACTGACATTAATATACTATTCAACCATCAAACATTATAAGGACATTTAAAAGTATGAATGCAACAAGGTACTTTCAACAGACCAAATAACCCAAAAGTCTTTCCACACCAATAATCGAGCGGGTTAAATATCACTGTAATATGTATTATGTAACGTATGTTGCCTTAATCAAAAATGTTCATTGACTTCAGACTTACATGATACTATTTCAAATCGATTTTCGTCTTTTTACATTATAAATTGCATTTACCTGTGAAAACAAACCTGGAAAGCGACGTGAGGATTTGAGGAGAAAATCAAGAGATACTTTGTGCATTCTAGTGAATTATTAATTGAATATGTTGTAAATTAAATTCGGGAGAACTGATCACAAATGTACAGTATTTGTTGTCTTTTTTCATACTTTTACAGCGGATTGCAAAGGAAAACTAGAATGTACATTTCCAGAAGAAAATGTGAAGTGGTGCTTGCAGTGGCAAAACTTACCACCCAGTTGCCAGGGTGCTCTGGGTGGTTGCTATCGGTGTTCTGGGTGGTTGCTAGGGTGTTGCTAGGTGGTTGCTAGGGTGTTCTGGGTGGTTGCTAGGGTGTTGCTAGGTGGTTACTAGGGTGTTCTGAGTGGTTGCTAGGGTGTTCTGGGTGGTTGCCAGGCTGTTGCTAGGTGGTTGCTAGAGTGTTGATTGGTGGTTGCTAGGGTGTTCTGGATGGTTGCTAGGGTGTTGCTAGGTGGTTGCTAGGGTGTTCTGGGTGGTTGCTAGGGTGTTGCTAGGTGGTTGCTGTAGGGTATTCTGGGTGGTTGCTAGGGTGTTTTAGGTGGTTGCTATGGTATTCTGGGTGGTTGCTATGGTGTTACTAGGTGGTTGGTAGTGTTCTCATATGGTTGCTATAGAGTTTTTATAATGTTCATGGCATGATTTAGCACTTAGCTAATCAATATTAGCATGTAGCTATTCACTGCTAGCATGTGTAGCATGTAGCAAGTCTTGTTTGCTAGCATGAGTAAAAAGAGCCAACCCCCATCTCTCTATACGAATGTTTTGATGGTAGAGATATAAGGTCTTGCAAAACGGTTGCTAGGGTACTCTGTTTGGTTGCTAGGGAGTGGCTTGGCAGCTGCCAATCATGAAGCTCCAAAGTCAATGTGAATGTATAAACCAACCCCCATCTCTCATACGATGTTTTGATGCAGAGATATAGGTCTTGCAAAATGGTTGCTAGAGGTACTTCGGTTTGGTTGCTAGAAAGTGGCTTGGTAGCTGCCAATCATGAAACTCCAAAGGCTGCTTGTCATTATGAATTATATAAACCAACCCCCATCTCTATACGAAGTTCTGTTGCAGAGATGTAGGTCTTGCAAAATGGTTGTCCAGGGTACTCTGTTTGGTTGCTAGGGAGTGGCTTGGCAGCTGCCAATCATGAATCTCCAAAGGCTGCCTGTCAGTTTGATTGATATAATACAACTCCCATGCCTCTGTGACATGCATAAGATATCCCTCTTTAAAATTTTGGTCTGCTAAGGTGTCTCGATAATGGTTGCTAGGGCGTGGCCGAAAATATGTTGAAGTGATTTCATGATTGGCTGTTTGCTACCCCGAGTCAAACGAGACCACCCTTGTGTTTCGGAGATATCCCTTTGATCTCTTTTAATGTAAGTCTATGGAACATGCTTGCTAAGGAGCTCTAAATGGTTGCTAGGGCGTGGCTCTGATGGCTTCACAATGATCCTGAGAGACTGATTGGCCGTCCGAGTAAAATGAGCCAGCCCCTTTGTCTCTACGACACTGTGATCCAGAGTTATGTTCACATATAAAGCGTTCAATGGGGAAACTTTGGGCCCCTTCTGCCCCCCAGGGGTGCAACTTTTACCCCATTGTGTGGTATGATCTTACAGAGCCTGCCAGCCTCTTCAAATGTGGTGACCCACACGTGTCTGCGAATTCCTCGCTCTGAGCTACGAGTGGTCAAAGTTCATCGCAATGTTAAGTCAATGGGATTTTTCGGCCGCTTTTTGCCCCTGGGGCAACATCGTACCCCGATTCGCTATAAAAGTCATAGCACACCTCTCCTAAATGAGCCGGTCGATTTGACACCTCACCGATGGGTCTGTGACAAAAGCTGCGGAGGAGTAGCGGAACCAAAAGGCGGCGGAAGTAAGGAGCTATTTTGAGTTTAGTTTAGTCTAAATTGTTGTGCTATTGGAGCACTGGAAATTTATTTATTTATTTATTTATTTATTTTTTTTTTTTTTAGATTTAGGATCCTTTATTTTGTAGGGACTTTTATTTTGACAGTTGGTGAGAATGTTCGAATAAAAAGATGGCCGCCTCTCACTTTTGCAAACACAAGAAAAGAACAAGGAAGCTTTGGGAACGTACAAGCATACAGTTCTTTACTTTGCTATAAAAACGCTATTGAATAAATTGAACCCTACGTAGACATTAGTTTGACATTTAAGTTGTGCCTTTTAACACTCTTTCTTCAAAACAACTACCAATTGTTTGTTGGATTACTGGAATCCATCCTGTCTGATACTACTAACCAACAAAACTGCCCGCTGCCTGCCTTGCTCAGCTTATCAACCTAATACCTGATGGAATTCCACCACATTCATCAAAAAGGTACAATTTAAGTTTCTTTGCTTTGGATAGCTTGTTAAAGAAGTAAGCCAAACGTCCCAGCTATCAGTGGTCCGCCATCACATTTAGTAAGGAACTTTGCGATCGTTTACACTGCTTCACAACTGAATTGTTTGGAACCTATGGAAGCATTTGTTTGACTGCTATTGAAGCTTGGAAGTTTTGGATCTTTTTGAGAATTCTCCTTTTCAAGTTCACTATTGGAGTGCATTTTTTGTTTGATACTGGATTTGCTACAGGAGCAGACCATGATTTTTGTTCATGCACATTTAAGATTAAATGAAGACAGTTGAGAATGAACTGAGTTGAAGATAACTGTGCTGTTTACCTTTTTTGAAAAAAAAAAAAAAAAAAAAAAAAAAATATATATATTTTTATGGTTCTCAAACAATCTGAAATATGGCTGATGGCAAAATTAAAGAGCTCTGTGCAAACACGCAGAGGAAAACTTGGCGTGTGTACACGCAAAATGAATGAATTAAAGGAATTATTAAAATGTGGAGATATTGAAGCCGTTGACACAGGCATTGAACAGCTCCATGTAGCATTGGATGAATTTAAAGATGTGCATCAATCTGTCCAAGTGCTGCATGAGGAAGAGGAAAAGAAAAGTGACAATGATGATTGGTACCAACCAAAGATGCAAACTTTTGAAGCATTTTTGGATGAGGTAGAAATGTGGAAGAGTGCTCAAAGCCATGAACCTCAAACTGTGGTATCTCCTCTGGACAGTATATCCATTGTGGCAGCACGTTCCAGTAAAGTAAAATCTTCATGCTCTAGTGACTGTGTTTCCTCAAAATCTTCATCAGTGTCTTCCGCACGTTTAATAGCTGAAGCTGAAAAGGCAGCTCTATTGCAACGTGCTGAAGGAATGAAGAAAAAACAAGCCTTGGAAATGGAAAGAATTAAAGTGCAAAATGCTATGGAAAGAGTTGAACTTGAAACAGAGTTGGCTGCAGCTAATGCGAAGGTGCAAGTGTTACAGAGCATTGATGCTGAGCCTATGAACTCTAGACTTAAACCGATAGAAGTTTCAGAATTGCCAGGAGATGGCATGAATGCGTATCTGGAGAGCAAATACGACAAAATTAAGGAGCATGTTTACCCAGAAGCCTCACCAGTGGAATACACCAGAATCTCTGCTGTTCCCAAAACACCATTGCAAAAGGTTTTAACACAGGATACAAGACCACGGAGAACACAAAGGCCTGTCCAGACCTTACAACTGAATCCGACCAGACAAGCAGCTACAGGTACTTCCTTTCCACATGTGCCTTTAAGCTCGGATACCAGCAACCTGGGTGCTGTTGCTGATCTTATTGCACAGCAACAGAAAATGACTTTACTTCCAACTAAGCACCTACCCATGTTTAATGGTGAACCTCTGAACTTCAGACCATTTATGCAGGCATTCGAACACTGTATTGAGAAAAATACCAGCAATAGTCAAGACAGACTGTATTACCTTGAACAATACACCTCTGGACAACCCAAGGAGCTGGTCAGAAGTTGTCTCCATGTGGATGCTGATAGAGGGTATGCAGAGGCAAAGCGCCTATTGGAATTTCATTTTGGAGATGAATTTAAAATTACTAATGCGTATATGGATAAAGCCTTAAATTGGAATAATATCCCATCAGACAATGGAGAAGCTCTGTACAGTTATGCTCTTTTCCTCCGTGGATGCTGTAATGTAATGCGTACCTTAAGGTACATGGATGAGCTGAACCTTCCATTAAACCTGAGGCTTCTAATCTCCAAGGTGCCGTACAAAGTGAAAGAAAAATGGAGATCACATGCTTTTGACATCAGGGAACGAACAGGAGCAAGAGCTGGATTTGCCGATCTTGTCGCCTTCCTGGAAAGGCAGGCCAGGATTTTACAAGACCCAGTTTTTGGTAACCTCCAAGACGGCTCCTCAGCCAGAAGGTCACAAAAAACAGCTGTTAGTAGCAAGCCAATGAGTTTCGTGCAAAAGAGCAGAGGGAGCAGTTTCGCCACAACAGTAGCAGTCGCCCCAAGGAACAACACAGAGAGCACAATGCAAGTATCCAATGTGCCTAAAAACAGTTCATCAAAACTTTGTCCTGCCTGTAATGGTGAGCATGAGATTGTGTCATGTCAAGAGCTGATGCGGAAGTCTCACAACGCACGAGTCGAGCTGCTAAAGACTAAAGGTGTCTGCTTTGGTTGTCTTGCTAAAGGACACATGAGTATGACCTGCAAAAGAAGACAAACCTGTTCAGTTTGTTCAAAATTACATCCCACTATCCTGCATATACCTCAAAATGTAGCAGGAGAGCAGAGTAATGCAGGTCCTTCAGACAAAAAGGCAGTGAGCAGCGGGTTGGTTTCACTGAAATCAGAAGCACTTGATTGTAGTGATAAACATTGTACACTTGCAATAATACCAGTTCAAGTCAAACTGAGTAATTCAAGTCATGTAGTTCAGACATACGCTTTCCTTGACCCAGGGAGTTCTGCAACATTTTGCACAGAACAACTTAGGAGGAACTTGAATGCTAATGGGAAACCTCAACAAATACTTCTGCGCACTATGGGGCAAAAGAAATCTGTTAACAGCCTGGTAGTCAAGGGCCTGGAAGTGTGTAGCCTGGAAGGAAAGGAATTCATAAAGTTACCTGAAGTGTACACTCAGCAGGAAATTCCAGTCAACAGAGAGCATATCCCCAGACGAGAAGATATTCGAAAATGGCCTTATCTTCAAGATGTTGATATTCCCAACATTAATGCTGGGATTGACCTTCTGATTGGGATTAATGCACCCAAATTGATGGAACCTTGGAGAATTATCAATAGCCAGGGTAATGGACCCTTTGCTGTTAAAACACTGCTAGGTTGGGTGGTGAATGGACTTCTCCATACTGAGAATGCATGCATCAACAAGCGAGGTCAGAAATATGTTCATGCACATCGGATTTCTGTTGATAGCCTGAGTGAACTTTTGATTCAGCAATACAACCATGAATTCCCAGAAAAGAGTTTTGAGGAAAAGAAACAAATGTCGGTGGAAGACCACAAATTCATGCAGATAATGGATAGCTCGGTTGAGAAAGTGGCTGGACATTATCAATTGCCTTTGCCATTCAAGAAGGATAATCCTATGATGCCAAACAACCGTCACATGGCAGAGCAACGAGCATTGTCTTTAAAAAGAAAGTTTCAACGTCATAGTGACTTTCATAATGAGTATAGTGCATTTATGAAGACGGTCCTATCAAGCGGACATGCTGAACTTGTACCCCAAGACCAGTTGATGCAGGAAAATGGAAAGGTGTGGTACATTCCACACCATGGTGTGTTTCACCCAAAGAAGGGGAGCTTGCGTGTGGTATTTGACTGCTCTGCAGCTTATCAGGGTACCTCACTGAACACTGAACTCATTCAAGGTCCCAACCTTACAAACAGCTTAATTGGAGTCTTGGTCCGTTTTCGTCTTGACAGCATCGCAATCATGGCTGATGTAGAAAAATGTACTATCAAGTAAAGGTCCCATCTCATCATGTGAACTTTTTGCGCTTCCTTTGGTGGCCGAATGGGGACGTTAGTCAGCCACTGAAAGAGTACAGGATGATTGTACATCTTTTTGGCGCAACATCATCAGCTAGCTGTGCAAGTTATGCTTTAAGGAGGACTGCTGAGGATAACAAAGGGTGCTTCTCAGCTGATACAACTAGCACAGTCAAGAACAACTTCTATGTGGATGACTTGTTGAAAGCAGTGGACCTAGAAGGCCATGCCATTAGACTTTGTAAAGAGCTGAAATTACTCTGTGCAACTGGAGGCTTTAAGTTGACCAAATGGATTAGTAACAATAGAGCTGTCTTGGTCTCCATTCCAGAACCTGAGAGGGCCAAGGACATAAAGAATCTCGATCTTGACATAGAAGATTTGCCAGTTGAAAGAGCGCTGGGGTGCAGTGGGATGTAAAAGAAGACACTTTTACATTCCAAGTGACCATAAAGGAGCGTCCATGCACCAGACGTGGGATTCTGTCCATGGTCAGTTCTATATATGACCCACTTGGATTCCTTGCACCTCTCATCTTTCCAGCAAAACGCATCTTGCAAGAGTTATGTAAGCAGAACATTGGATGGGATGAAGACTTGCCAGAGGTACATGCACAAGCCTGGAAGCAATGGTGGCAAGATCTTCCAAGAGTAAGGGAGTTCAAGGTCAACCGATGTCTTGTACCAAACAACTTTGGAGATGTCAAAACAGCACAGATGCACCACTTCTGTGATGCGAGTGACCTTGGGTATGGAACAGTTACCTATCTTAGGCTTACTAGCAGCAACAAGGTCCACGTCACCTTTATAATGGGAAAGGCCCGAGTTGCTCCCTTAAAACTGATGACCACACCACGAATGGAGCTCACTGCTGCAGTTTTGGCTGTACGAATGGACAAGATGCTATCTGAGGAGTTGCAAATGGAATTGGAAAAGTCTCTGTTTTGGACGGATAGCATGACTGTTCTAAGGTACATCCGGAATGAAAGTAGAAGATTCCTAACCTTCGTGGCAAACCGTGTTGATGTAATCAGAAGTGCGACAGATGTCGTCCAATGGAAGTATATAGGCACAAAACTCAATCCCGCTGATTACGCCTCCCGGGGACTACATGTCAACACATTCTTGAAAAGAACAACATGGATCAATGGCCCAGATTTTTTGAAGGAACCACCTCATTGCTGGCCAGAACATCCATCTGAACCCATTCTCCTTCAGGATGACCCTGAATTAAGGAAAAGAGTTGTCACTGTCAATGTTGCTGTGAAGGAAAGTTGTAACGCCACTACTTACCTCATGAATTATTTCTCAACTTGGATGAAGCTCAAGAAAGCTGTGGCATGGTTCCTGAGATTCAAGTCTGTTCTGTTGAAGTTAGTCAAGAACGGCAAGAAAGATCTGAACAGATATATCATGACCACAAGAAAAGGAAAACATGAAAAGACAGTTCCATATGTTCTATCAAGCAGTGATTTAGAGGATGCTGAAGTTGCAATTTTACAGTTTTGCCAAAGGCAGGAATTCCCACAAGAAATAGCCTGTTTGCTGAAAGGCATGCAAAATGTAAACAGAAACAGCTCCATCTACAGGTTAGATCCTTTTCTGACCAAGGGCATCTTAAGGGTTGGTGGGCGTCTGAGCAAAATGGCAATGCCCACTGAGCAGAAACACCCTGCTCTTCTCCCGAAAGACCATCACGTTTCCAAACTCTTACTTCAGCACATCCATCAAGAAGTTGGACACAGTGGAAGAAATTTCATGCTCTCCAAACTCAGACAAAAATATTGGATTCCTTGCGCTAACACTCTGGCCAGAAAGGTAGTTTATGGATGCACCAGGTGCAGAAGAGTCAAGTTAAGTGCAGGTGAACAGAAAATGGCAGATTTGCCAGTTGACAGGTTGACTCCTGACCTTCCGCCCTTCACGTGGGTAGGGGTTGATTATTTGGGCCATTAGAGGTAAAACGAGGTCGCAACATTGTAAAGCGGTACGGTGTGATTTTCACATGTCTTACCAGCCGTGCTATACATTTGGAGGTTGCACATTCACTTGACACTGACTCTTGCATTCATGCATTCAGACGTTTCATTGCCAGAAGAGGACCAGTGTCTGAGTTACGGTCAGATAATGGAACAAACTTTGTTGCAACTGAAAAAGAACTAAAAGAGTCTTTGAAATCTTGGAACAAGCAACAAATTGAAAAAAGTCTGCTCCAAAAGGGGGTAAAATGGACATTTAACCCTCCCCATGGTGCCCATTACGGAGGGATATGGGAGAGGTTGATTCGCATGGTCAAAACGACTTTAAGGTCAGTCACCAGCCAGCAGTATCTTGATGATGAAGGCCTTCAGACCGTAATGTGTGAGGTTGAGGCCATTCTCAATAGCCGTCCACTCACGACTGTTTCTGATGACCCAAATGACTTGGAGCCATTGACACCTAATCATATACTGCAACTTGAAGGTGCAGCCTGTTCTACCTCCAGGTTTGTTTGTGAAAGAAGATCTTTACACTAGGCGTCGTTGGAGACAGGTCCAGTACATTGCCGACTTATTTTGGAAACGCTGGGTCGGAGAGTACCTCCCTCTCCTGCAAACACGGCAAAAATGGTCTTGTGTCAGACGCAACTTCTGTCCAGGAGATGTCGTGCTAGTAGCCGATAGCACAGCGCCAAGAGGATCATGGATGCTGGCTAGAGTAACTGAAGCCTTCCCTGATTCCAAAGGCTTGGTCCGCAGCGTACGGCTTCAAACTAAAACAAGCCAGCTGGAAAGACCTATCAGCAAGATCTGCTTGCTAGTAGAAGGCCAACAATCTAAAGCTGAGTGAGACTTGAATGAACTTGCGCACGTGCACACACTTTCATTCAGATGCATACACTGAATCTTTGCACTCATTTATTCTTGTGAATAATGTATAATGAGTTTAAGGAAATAATATATAGCTCCTTGGAAAATTACATTTAGTTAATTATAGCTTGCCTTCTGCAGCAGCTATAAGGGGCCGGCTATGTAGGAGCTATTTTGAGTTTAGTTTAGTCTAAATTGTTGTGCTATTGGAGCACTGGAAATTTATTTATTTATTTATTTATTTATTTTTTTTTATTTTTTAGATTTAGGATCCTTTATTTTGTAGGGACTTTTATTTTGACAGTTGGTGAGAATGTTCGAATAAAAAGATGGCCGCCTCTCACTTTTGCAAACACAAGAAAAGAACAAGGAAGCTTTGGGAACGTACAAGCATACAGTTCTTTACTTTGCTATAAAAACGCTATTGAATAAATTGAACCCTACGTAGACATTAGTTTGACATTTAAGTTGTGCCTTTTAACACTCTTTCTTCAAAACAACTACCAATTGTTTGTTGGATTACTGGAATCCATCCTGTCTGATACTACTAACCAACAAAACTGCCCGCTGCCTGCCTTGCTCAGCTTATCAACCTAATACCTGCTGGAATTCCACCACATTCATCAAAAAGGTACAATTTAAGTTTCTTTGCTTTGGATAGCTTGTTAAAGAAGTAAGCCAAACGTCCCAGCTATCAGTGGTCCGCCATCACAAAGTATGCAAGTCGAACAATAGTGTTGCTTTGCAAGCACCACTAAAAAGAAAATAATCACAAGGAAAATAAAGCAGCGACTGAAAAGAGCTCTAGCCATAGATAGCATTATATTAAAGTATTATGTTATTTCAACGCGTTCTCATCCTTTAGCGTCATATAGAACGTTATATGACAAAACGGCGCTTATACTACGCACATGGTACCCTTTATCGTTTATATAACACGCGCTGTGATGGTTAGGTTTAGGTGTGGGGTAGGGTAGGGTAGTCTCATATTACGCTAAAGGATTTATGACGCCTTGAGTTCGCGGTGTTATATAAACGATAAAGGGTACCATGTGCGTAGTATAGCGCCGTTTTGTCATAAAGCGCTAGGGGTGGGAATCTCTAGGCACCTCACGATTCGAATTCGATTACGATTCAGAGGGCTTCCGATTCGATGCTAAATCGATTATCTGAATATTTTTTGTGTGTGACTATAAATACTTTGCTTTAAAAGTAAAAAGTAATGACCCATGAAGAATTAATAATACATTTTATTAACATTGCAAAGAACCATCAGGAAAATAAATGTGTGCCTGAACTAGCAGCATAGGCCTACTTGTTATCCATAGTTTTTTTGTTTTTTTCTCTCTCCTCAAGTTGATGGGGACCAGCAACTGTTTGGTTACCCACATTCAAAAAAATAATAATCTTCTTTTGTGTTCAGCACAAGAAAGAAATTAATACAGGTTTGAACAACATTAGAGTAAATAATGACAGATTTTTTTTTGTGAACTATCCCTTTAAGGACGAGCGGCAGTACTATTTATAGACCAGCAAGCGACTTGTACTAAATGCGTTTAATATAGACGCATATTACACCAGATTTTTCTCTCAAATGTTTGCTTTCACTTTAGACATAGCCTGTTTATGTAAACATTGTATGTATTTAACAGTATTAGCAGAAGACTCGAAAGATAACTTAGTCCAGTGTTCAGGCGCTGTTTGACAGTGCCTTTGAGCGTCGGGAGGGCAAGGCTTATGCAAATAATGAACTTTTGTGAATTGCAGTGTCCCGTCACCTATTCGTTAAGCGTGTGATGTGTAGGCTACGTCGCGTTGTACAGTTGAGACAGATGCGCCAGAACTGAACTGATAGAATGCACTGTAACACGATACTACGATATTTCTTCAAAAGCAGATAGTAGAGACATTTTAATCGTCCACGATCAAAAATCGTGCTATCGCACACCTCTCACACATCAGCTTTTAATGAGGAGGGTGTTTGGATTCGGCGCTCAGTCATCACGTCTGCGTCTCTGTTATGTGCACGCCACTGACGGTCCGGCCACTGCACTTCTGCGCTTCAGAGTTCCGTCTTTCACGTTGCGTCAATATTACATTATTATAAATATATATACATTTTTATATAAATAATATTTTTTTTTTAAATCGATTTTTGACATTTGTGAATCGATTCAGAATCGTCCACGTCCGCATCGCGATGCATCTAAGAATTCGATTTTTTCCCCACCCCTATAAAGCGCTTTATGTGACGCTGAAGGAGGAGAACGGGCTCGTTATTTTCATGATGTCTGAAAATAAATCATGAAGGAAAATTGACAGCTCATCCAATCAAACTGACGGATCAGCTGTATTTGTAGGGCAACCTTATGATTTGAAATGATTAGCTTCAGCCTTTTTGAATGGAAGTTTCCCAAACCGGAAGTGGCACAATTCAAAACGCAGTAGGGCTCGTCAGGAATAAGGTACCAATATATAAAAATGAGATGAAAAGAAAAATCTGTGATCTTACAATTCTGACTTGAGAATTGCGAGATGTACGTAAACTCGCAAGTGTGAAAGAAAAAGTCGCAATTTTTTATTCTGTATTATAAAAAATGCTGAAATAAAATTCCTTACATTACTAATAAGTGACTACAAAATCTAACTAAAATTAAAATGAACATTAAAAATATAAAAAGCTCATTCAAAATCTAAATAACACTTTTGGCTTAACAAGTGATGTGACTGAATAATTTGCTCAAATAATAAAATATCATCCGACTAATATTGCCACACAGCATCTCAAATGTTCCTGAAAATGCTGAAGCTGGAAACTTTTCAGGAGAATAAATATGAATTGTTTACTCATATTTGTCTCTGCATATTCAGCTAGACAAGGGAAAAGTGTTTTAACAGTCACACTTCAGATTTAAATGCTTAAAATATGCTGAAATAAGGCTCAAGTAGTTTTTTTTTAAGAAATAGGCCAGTATTCACACCTCAGGAGTGTTCTGTAACATTTGTGGAAGTGTGTTTTATTTTAGTAGCTGTGGATGCAACACAGGTGTCAAATATGCAAAATCTGTGCATGTGCCATATTTACCTCAGCCTGCTGCAGATATGACTTCACCCAGAGCTCAAACATGAGTGCTTATTATTGAGACATTCAACTAGAGTGTTCTGTTATGGATGTTAAACGAGCAGTGGCCCCAGAAATTTTTTGAACATTTAAGTCAGACCTAATAATCTCTGAATGGTTCTGATATTGTGTTATGTATAAGACATTATACATTAAAAGTGTGGCTTATGCATCTAAATATTATTTCACATGTAATAGACTGCCAAAATATGCGTTTGTGATCAAATGCAGTGGTCGTATGAAATTCTGAAGAGTATACTGCACATACTGTATGATGATAAATGTTCTCTGCTCACAAAGATAATAAACCCTGTTTATTTTACCACATAAAAACAGCACCATATCACTTGTGAAGTTTTAGAGTTCGAGTTTTAGAGTTAGCTGTGGATAAATGGATCGATATATTGATTTTGCCCCAGGCAGCAACTTGTGGCGTGACATCGTGTTGTTGCCTTGTGTCAGTGGATACAGTGCTGTAAAACTGGCTCACAGATTGACCTTAATGCATGAAATATGATATTATATGGTCTATGTCTACTGTATCTAATGGGGAAAAGGGTATTTTTCTGTCACAAACAAATCATTAACAGCATAATATATAGACCATTTTTAATATAAATAACTACACATTAATCATACAGGCATTTTTATGATAATAGTTTTGATATACCTAGACCTCTACATCATATTCATCGAACTTCAAGAAAGCGTTCGACACCGGGCACACGAAACGTCTTGTTCACATGGTGCGACACTACGAAATTCCTGATAAAATCGTAAGAGTGATTTGCACTATCTACTAGGGCTGTTGGAACGAATTACGAAATTCGAATATAATTCGAATATTAAAAAAATCTATACTATTCGAATGCTAAAGTTACTATTCGAATATTGCTTTTATATATATTTAAAAAGATATATATATACTTCTGAAGTGACCAGGTGAAACCCTTTCTTCTCTCGTTTTCTTGAAAGATCGCTTTCGTATTAACAATAGGAGAGCGCTGGACTAGCTTTCGCGTGGCACGTCGCAAGGTCTCGTTCACTCCCTCTCTGCCATGCACGTGCCGTGCATGTATGTTATGCGCGTATTCTGGGAGATTTTAACTAATTTGCGGCAATCAGGGAGACGCTATCATATGCGGGAGACTTCCGATGGACCTTCAGCCGCGATATGACAATCACATCACCTCAGATCTGAGCCCCTATTCATCAAGTCAACGCACCGCAATCTATCGCAAATCAAAGTGAAAGTAAGTGCAACGTTAACACTACCATCTTCATTTAAAGTAAAGAAATGAATTGATCTTACCAGGAATGGTGCCGATCTCCCTTATTGCTGTAGTTGCTGATTTTTAAAGGGCGGGTTTACTGCTCTTTTTCTTTGCATGATTGTGTTTATGGGGTGCAATAAAACATGTATCCATGGTTTTTCTTTTTTTTAAAGTCTTATTTTTCATAAATTTCACCTTTATTGTCAGTCGCGCTCTCCTCTGTTCCTGAGTGTATGAAAACACTCCCTCAGAACCACGTAGCGGGCTCAGATTGGTTCGTTTGGGCCGGTGTGTTGTGATTGGCTAAACTGTCGCTCACGTTGTCCGGAAGATTAATGCCCATTACCTTTACGGGCGAAACGGGCGGACATGCCAAATGTGGATACCATAGATGGTGGATACACGTAAATAATGAATGTGGAGACTGCAGTATCAGTGAGGCAGAATCAAACAGAAAAGCCGCGATGAATAGAGTCAAGCAGAACCTCACCACACACGGCTCTTAATAAAGGTTTCTGAATGATAATTTGCTTCATTTTTTAACTTTATACACGTTTGTTTTACACAATAGCATCTGACTGGCAACGATAGCAACTAACTGGCTAACTAATGTTAAACACAAACAGCGTTTGCAGGTTTACGTTCTTGATCAAATCGAAAATAAAGTCATAAAGCATATATATATGAAAAATACATTTAAAACATTAGTACTTATTCAAAATTCAGGTCCATAATGTTTGTACGCGTTTGCCGTAGACACAAAATAGCATAGCCTAACTAGTAGCCCATAAAGCCTACAAAGCCTTTTTGCAAAAAAACAAAACCAAAAAAAAAAACACAACGCTACGTCGGGAATTATACATGCAAATACATTTAAAATGATGAAGTCTTAGCCTACTTACAGATTGTGGCCCAACAACTGCTGACTTTTAACTGCTGGTTTTAAAGTTGGATCTGCTTCATGATTTAGAAACAGTTTCTTGTTTACGTTAATCCAGTGTTGAACTCGTGAAGATTCTGGAAGCTGTCTCTCGTAAATGCGCAGCACAGAGAGCTAGATTACGATAGTCACTTTCAGGAATATAATCAAACACAAATTGTATCCATTGTTGTCGAAGTATAGCGTCCGGCGGGAAGCCCGAAACACAGAAGACCTGACAGCTGCGTGAACACATCTCACTCGACGCATGCCCTTTCCTGCATATTCCGGAGGGAGTGGTTGATGCAAATGTGTGGGTTAGTGACGTACCATAACCCAGCTGTAGTCCAAAACGAGTCGTTTTTGTAGGCAATTTTACTTCCTGATTTTTAAAAGACGATATCTCTGCTTACACTAAACTTTCAGTGCTGCAACTTTGCAGATACTGTTCATGCACCAACAGCAACATTACACACTATTTAAAATGAAAAAAAGTGAAATCGCAGTAAACCCGCCCTTTAAATTAGCTGATGATCAAAATGCAGCTCATATCTGTTGCTTCCGGTGACGTGCACTTCATTAAATCTGTATATAGCGCAGGAATTGAAGATCGGATTTATATCTGTTTTGCAAAAACACATTTATGTGACCAGGTGTAAATGAAATCATTTTTATAAATCAGATAGTTATCTGATCTGAGAAAACGCATGAAGTGGCCAGGTGTAAACAGCCCCTAAACGTTTAATGTAGTAATGTTAGATGTCCCTCTAGTGGGCCGAACGTGTTACAACAACCACAGGCTATAGTGGTAATGTCGTAAATATTAATTAGAGGATAAATTTGAGCAATTAATATTCGAATATTTTTCGAATATTATATAAAATAAGGAATGGAATTCGAATAGTATTATAGAGGAAGATTGACAGCCCTACTATCTACAACAAGTCAAAAAGTCAAGTAATGGTTGAGGGTAAGCTATCGGAACAGTTCAACATCTCAACTGGTGTTCTTCATAGCAGCTGAATGAATGATAGCATAATCATATACTGCAGTACAGCCAAAGGATGACGGAAAAAATGGATGATGCGCTAATTGCGTTAAATATTTTTAACGAGTTAAACTGAAAGAAAATAAGGTCATTTAATGTTAGATGTCTTTCCTTTTCTTGTCACTATATTTTGATAACAACAAATCAAAAATTAATCCACAGAAAAGTTTCTTTTTAGTTTTAAAGAAGGCCCATCAGCTATTCAGATTCAGAGATCAAAGAACGTCTCAGGAAAACTTCACCATCACAGGAAAAGTGCCTGTGTGTATCAGCCTTCCGTTCAATTAGCAAATCCCACTTTCCCATGGCTGATGCCTTAGGAATAAGCTGAAAGCCTTTTACTTCACTCGCTGAAGTCTCTCATGCATATGCTGAAGTAGTTTAACAGTAGATTAATGCGGCAATGTTGCGAGGACCTTGGAGTTGTGCACTTGTGCGTGTGTATGTGCATGCATCAGCAAAGGTCAGACCTACCATTATACGAAATTATAAATATTTTGTCAACCAATTAGTGGGCTCTTGGCAAGGAAAGACTGAAAAAGAGAGGAAAAAGAGAGAGTGAGTCTCTACATACCAGTGGCAGCTGTGCTCTCCATACATATACACACGGAAGCATCTTTGACACTTTTGATGGTCTTGGCTCAATTGGTGCAAAGAATAGAATAGAACAGAATAGAATAGAACAGAACAGAATAGAATAGAACAGAATTAAGATGATTTTACTTATCATGTAAGGGTGTGGTTCAATTCCCAGCCTAAAGTTTTACTGTAAAAAATAATTCGTAAAAAACGGTAAACTACTGGCAGCTGTGGTTGCCAGAATTATACAGTAAGCATATGGTGTGTTACTGTTTTTGAAATTAACAGCTAAAAAGAGTTGTCAGCCACAGTATAAAACTGTAAAATATGCTGTTAAATTACAGTTTTATACTGTAGCTGACAAAACTGTATTTACCTGTTAATTTCAGTTACACACCATATTATTACGGTATAATTCTGGCAACCACAGCTGCCAGTAGTTTACCGTTTATTCAAAGTATTATTTTTGTTTACAGTAACCATTCAAAATGTTTTTTTTTATGTGTTTGAAAGTAGTCTCTTCTGCTTTCAAGGCTGCATTTGCATTCATTTGATCCAAAATACAGTAAAAAACGTAACACTTTACAAAGGTTTCATTTGTTAACATTAGTTAATGTATTTAATATATGATGATAACAATGATGAGCAATACATTTGTTACTGTATTTGTTAAACATGTTTGTTAATGTTTTAACTAATGTTAAAATACAACTTTTGATTTCAATAATGTATAAATGATGTAATTACAAACAAACTAAGATTAATAAATGCTGTAGAAGTGCAGGTCATTATTACTTCATGTTAACTAATGTAATTATCTAATGACATTCTATGGTAAAGTGTTACCGCAGTAATATTGTGATATAACAATTTAAAATAACTGTTTTCTATTTGAATATATCTGAAAATGTAATTTATTCCTGTGATGCAAAGCTGGATTTTTTCTTAGGAAACATTTCTTATTATTTACAATGATAAATAATAACATTAAACACTACTATTCAAAAGTATGCGGTAAGTAGGAAATTTAAATTATTCTTTAAAACTTTTATCCTGCAAAGATGCATTAAATTGATCAAAAGGGAAAGTTATAAAACATGGATAGAAAACAGTTATTTAAAATTGTAACAATATTTCACAATATTACTGTTTTACTGTATTTTGGATAAAAATAAATGAATTCTTGGTGAGCATAAGATACTTCAAAACTAAAACAAAACGTAGTGATCCCAAACTTTTTGAACGCTAGTGTGTGTGTATATAAATACTGAATGTCTAGATCAAAATCATTTGTATTATTACAAAAGTCATTGATGAATAAAAGTATTAAAAATAAATAAATAAAATAAAAAAATATATATGTATATATTTATTTATTATTTATTTTTTTGATGGCACGATGCATCAAGGGATACTCCACCCAAAAATTAAAATTGTGTAATTTCTTGCACGGTCGGAGTATGATAATTATATTTTTAAGATTGGTGACGGGTTCCAATCGTTCTTTAAAATATCTTCCTTTGTGTTCAGAAGAAGAGAGAAACTCATACAGGTTTGTAACAAGTTGAGGGTGACTACATAATGACATAATTCTTATTTTTGGCTGGAGTATCCCTTTAAAGAGATAATTAAGATAGATTTTTGTGTCTTTAAGTAACTTTCTCTTGACCACAAAGAAGATATCTTAGAAAGTGGTGTAATTATTCTGCATGCATACCTTCTGGAATAGCCTACATTCATGACTCCAATCCATAATACAGGAGTGGGAGTTCTTTCTAACATCCGCAATATTGATGACTCGCTATTTCTCCTTCAGCAGCCACTTCAGAAAAACTCTTCTAACAACATCACAGAAAAGTCTTCTGTGATTAATGTCTGATGAGAACAGAGTACAGTTGAATTGTTTAGTGCTACAATACGTTTCAACAAAGTAACAAAGGCAAATTGTGTCAAAGTGCACGGTCGAAGTGCGATTATGATATTTTTAAGATTGGCGACATTGGGAATTCACAGACTTAATGGGCTTACAAGTTCAGTAACAGCCTCGCTAAAAGTAAGAATACATTTTCTTTCCAAATGTGAACATAACCCAGTCACTTCAAAAGCCACCATTGAGAGCACTATCCAATTCATAAAAACTGGTGTCCTTTTAGATGCAATAAAAATATAAAAGTGCACAAAAAGCCTTTGATAGTCATGAAGGTACTGTTTGCTATTGATGCCTAACAATCTCTTCCTTAATGCCACTCTGAAATGGTGATCTCCTTAAGTCTTTGCGGGTCACCGGAGAAAGGAAAAGTCTCTCTTTAAAAGCTCATCCACTGTTATGCTGCACATTAAATCAAGGGCATCCATTTACGCTACTTGTTCTTGAAAGCCGCTCGCTTTAATTCACATCTGATGTGTGCTTGAATGTTCGGAGCTGTAACCAGCTTCGAGACCTGTCATGTTGCCCGACCTCCGTCCTCGTCCACCACATGTGTAAATCACATTTTCCCCAACAACTAACACAATTAACCTCACCAGCGAGGAACATGCTCCACATATTTGTAAAAGGAATTAAGAAGCAATTGTACATGAAAGCCACACAGGCTTGAATCGTGTCATATAGACCTTGTGGAAATGCAAAAGTCACGGTGGCTTTGAATGCTTTTGTGCTAAACAACACATTTACCAGCCTTCAACCATGACTTGGCTTTCATCATGAAAATATGTCTCAGCAGGGTTTTGTTTGTATGAATATATTCGTGTTGCTTACTATCCACAAATGGTGACACTTCCTGAAAAATAGACTATATTTCTGAAGATGAATTGATAGAATTGAAAAGGGGTGAGGACCATGAAGACCCCCTTGGGTTATTATATTTGGCAGGAAAGAATGAAAACAGGTATTTCCTTTCCATTGCAGAGATGTTAGAATCCAATTAATCCGACATGTTGTTTTTCCCGTCCATCTTAGTGTTGTTTCAACAATTATTAACAGGATTGTAAAAATCAAATGGCTCAACGCTGTCAAATGTGAGTCTCATTAATTGCTACACAGCTCTCTGAAATACATGGCTCTGATTGGTCAATTGTGGCATTCAGCAGTCTGATATTAATATGATATCGGTTAAAAGTTATATGTGAGGAACCATCATTACAAACTTTGATTTGAAGAAAGCTGGACAAAAAGATAAAGGTGCTGGCTTTTATGAGAGAAAGAACTACAATTGAATTGAAAATGCATTGAAAATGGCGTAATCAAATAAATTTAGAAATATGAAACTATTGATTTAAAGATGTTGATTATATATAGATAAAATGTATTATGTTTATTGAAAAATATGCATGTACGGCTAGTAGTTTCAGAGCATAGGGACATTTTAGAAGCAAAACTTTTGAGGCGATTAGCTTGTTGAAGATTTCTCTGTAGAATTTTGGGTAATGTACTTTTTCACCAGTAATTCTGCTACTTGATTAATTGAAGTTGACATGAAATCAAAATGGGCCCTATTTACTTTGTTAGAACCAAGCGGTAACCTTCTGGGCTCTCCCATTTAAATCAAAGCGGAAGTGACTAAAACTGCAAAAAAAAATGTATCGACTGGTCACTAGAGACGGGCCCCAAAAGAGAGTCAATCCCATAGACCCCCATGTTAAAATGCCTATGTTTACAGCCTGGTACAAAAAGTGGTTTTGGTCTACATAGCTAATTTTGCTGTGAGGGGGTCAGTTTTCTCTAAAGTACTACATAATTAAGGGCACGGCCACTTGAGTGACAGGTGGATTGCTGCTGCTCTTACTACTAGGGTTGCAAAATTCTGGGAATTTTCAAAGATGGAAACTTTCCATGGGAATTAATGTTAATTTAAGGGAATTAACAGGAATTTATGGGAATAAATGGGAATAAAGTGGGAATTTTCAAAGTTGAGGGTTGGCTAATCATTGGGAACTTAAATATAGTTGAGGAAAGTATATTTTAGCATAATCTTGACTAAAACAAACAGATGCCATTCAAATACACTTGAATATCCATGCCATTCCTCAATCACAATCCGATGAGTGAAGTAGGATGACGACGAGTGACTACGGCGCTCGTTTAAAAGAGAGAGTGAAAGCCCCGGTTGCGCGCACACACTCTCGAGGTCTTCAAACTGTCTTGCTCTCTCTCCCTCCCTCGTGGCTCGCGCATATCAATGAATTGAGTTGACTGAATATCTTTGAGAATACATGACTGTAAAAGGTCGGTAGACCTTTTTTTCTTTCTTCTGAACCACCACTGGTTGTGAAGTGTGCTAAAATAACGTCGCCTTATCATCTCTGAAAAGCGCTCCACACATTCAGATGACATAAAATACACTTTCAATAAAAAAAAATCTATCCGTTAATGACATGTCAGATTCGCGAACTAATGACTCCTTTGAACCAATTCACTTTAATGAATGGTTAAAACAACTGATCTATCCAACACTGAACTCAAAACATAAAAGGAAACACTTTACAATAAGGTTCCATTTATTAAAGACTTGTTAGCTACATTAGGTATATTATCGCAGTATATATCGTGGAAAAATTAAATATTACAATGCCATTTTTTACCAATATCGTGCAGTCCTAATTCATCTAGTAGCAATGCTGATAAGTTAGATATTAATTAAGCTACCTCATGAGTCTGTTTTTCTCTGCCTCCTGCTGTTTTCAAGATCATTCCAGTTGTTTAGCTAGTCTTACTATTTATGTATCTGTTCATGCCATTACATTAGTATTCTTATTTCTTACAAGCTCTTGCATTGCATTAGTATTCTTACAAGCTTATTTTACAGAGAAATGCCACGTGCACCATCCAATGTTCTAATATGGAATATTTCCAAAATTCCCCAGCTTAACTTCCCATGGAAATTTACCCAGAAATTTTCCGCCCCTTTGCAACCCTACTCACTACTAGCCTTTTGTCTGCTGTCTGTTAGCCGTGCTGCCAAGATGGCGACGGTCAGCTCCGCCCACTTTGGGCTTTGCTCTTCAGAGACCTACGGATGAAGTCACAGGCATTACGTCCATTGTTTTTTATATAGCCTACTGTCTATGGTTGGCACACATTACTATAGTCTTGTGGCAAATTAATTCATTACATCCTTGCAATTGAATGCTTTTGTTTCGTAATCTTTAACCAAAATCTGAAAATGTACTTCCCCTCCGGAATTGCCTTCCTTTTCTAATGGCAGCAGTTAAACGGCTTGGTTAGAAAGTACCCCTTCAACTGTCAATCTGCTGTGAGCTTTGATAACTAGCTGAACGGAACGCCTACTTTTATATATCCAATCAGTTCCCAGAGGGAAAACAACAAGCCACACCCTCAATTCTTTTCATTCAATATTCCATTTCCCTCAGAAAATCCTTCAGGTGCATTGTGCAAGTCTCTGAGTTTTTGCAGAACTATGCCCCTCTGGCGACAAGCGAAACTGCAACCAAGGTTTGCACGCTCATGGACCACACAACATGCACGCTTGCACGCTGTTCATAACCAAAGGGGCATCAGCCACACAAATCTTTTGTTAGAGTACAATGTCAGAGGCAATAAAGTTATAAATCTGCAAGTCACTTTAAATATATGAAAGGAAAGGCATTTGAGTAAATTACACACTTATGTGTGTGTGAGGGGAAAATGGGGGTAGTAGAAAACCTTATGTGCTTAGTGTATCCACTTATGATTGTATTATTATGGAAACACATTCATGAACAATTGTTGAAAGCTTCCCCATGTTGACTCTCGTCTTATTCCGACACCTGGCACTAGACAAAAGTTTTTATTTTCTTTGGCTTACGTCGAAGTTTGCGTTGGGGTTTGGAATGAACTACAAGAGTTGGAATGAACTCTTTGAATCCATCTTCTACTTTTGTCGAAAGTTGACTAAAGTTTTGTTGCTCGATTTGTCTTCGCTGACTTGGAGAATGGTGGCGAATACACAAACCTGCCATACATAGCCAGGCGAGCGTGAACGTGCATGACGTCACGCCCAGTCTCAAACTCCATCCCGAATCCCTTTTATTTATTTTACTGTACAGGATTACAGAGGCAATTGCAGTGATCAGAGAAGGGCTCATTGAGCCCATCAGGCAATTGTTTAAGCCAA
>JAQIUQ010001308.1:220000-243115 GCA_030378365.1 Hybognathus amarus | reverse complement strand
AGCACTTGGTTCAGTTAGTATTGCATCATTGATTCTGTTATTTTCCTGTGTTTTTTTAAAATCAATCTATTCTGTGTTGTATAAAGTGCCATAGAAATAAAGCTGACTGGTGTTTGTTTCAGGACTCTGAATATGGAAGACCACTACATGCAAGAGAAGCCGCATGAACTCACCTTCACCGAGTCCCAGTGCTAGATAAACTCCTCCTGTGTGTGTGTGTGTGTGTGTGTGTGTGTGTGTGTGCGCGCGCGCGTGCACGTGTGTGTGTGGTTCTTGCATGGATAAAGTTTGATAAACCCAGACGTCATTCTACTGCTGAGACGTCCTGTTTTGAGTGGGTAATTTTGGTTATTTATCACGATGGACTGTTACTGTAATCTATGAATTAAATTACTATAAAAGATGAGAGAAGACAGGCTGATTTGATATGAATGATTCGACATTCAGCGCCTCAAGGTTCTTGTCCAGCGAGTCTGAAGAAACTGGGTGAATTTCGGACTCATTGTGCAAAGATCTTTTGGCGGGTCACATGAGAGATTACGAGTGATATGATTGGCTGATTCTGTTTCCTTAGATTATGTTTTACCATTTATTTTCACCCTGATAAAGAAAAACCTTTGTACAATTCTATTTTGTTTAGATATAATATGAAATATAACTTTAACATTATTAACTATTTTTATGAACTAATTATTTTTATAATTCACTAAAACCGTAGAAAGGCATTAGTATTCAAACCAGCAGTTTGATTAAAGAAATAGCTTTAAGTTAAAACTTAAAATATGACCTACATGTTTATTCCACACTATATAATATCTGTTAATGCAGTTTTTAACTCTCCAAACGGGGTGTAGCAGTTTTTACTGTATTTGCTGAAGCTTAAGGTCAAATGTAATATAGCATAAAAGATCTACAAAATATAAATAAATGATATTTACATTAAACACACATCTGAATCTGATCTCCTGAATCTCCAAAAATGATGCTTATCACCAAACTTTGAGGAACATGTATACACATATTCAGCATGAGATGAGGCCACTGTTTCCCTCTTTGTAAGACTGCTCTGACCCTCACCCTGTCCATGGCTTGTTACCCATCAGGAATGGTGAGGGATGTATGAATGAAGCCAAAATATCCCAGTAACGATCTTTGCCGATGATGTCATGGCATTATGGTCCCGCCCACAGATTCATTCGCAAGCACAGCTGTCAATCATGATGTCACACACCGTTTTTATAGCCTCTAATGACTTTTACACAACATTTTATTTCAACTAAAAGCTTTCTATGTGTTTGGCTGTTCATTCACACAACAATGGCATTCGTAGGCCTGGAAATGCAAACCTTTGAAAACGATATTAAAGTACAAGTTTTTGGAAACGCTACTGGTCTTGTCTCCGTGTTAAATGAGAAAAATTTACATTTGTGAAAACGATGAAGTGTTAGTAGTGTGTTTCCTTATAGAGGGAGGATCGCCACCTACTGGCCTGGCAGCAGAATACAGCGTTTTTAATCAGTTTCAGCGAATCCGATGTGAAGCGGATCATGTTGACAGCGTCGACGTCCGCAATTACGTGAAAGGAAAAACGTCTCAGTTTTTAGTACATTGTTGTCGTGTGACTACCAAACTTCTTCAGAAAACAAGCAGTTGAACATATAGCTACGGAATGGATAACTACCTAAAAATCGCGGACACCATCTTTGGCAAAAGTTTGGCTCACATCCATTGGATTACATGAAGCGGGTGGAGTTTATGACCTATAACTCAGACAGCCACCAGGGAGCGCTCGAACACCCTCGGCTTCACTCTTCGTCACGTGTGTGGGAACCAAACATTGTTCTTCTATGGTTCTGTTAATCTGTCTTGAGATGGTATGAAAGTAAAGTAATGCCAAATGTTTTTGAAACAAAAAGTTTTTGTTGAAATCCACCTATAACATTTGACAGGCAATCTTTTCAGTCCATTTTATTTCGCTTTCCAAATTCAGTGGTTCGAAATTCCACAGACAAAGTTCAACATTTTACACCGGGGAACTGCAGGAAAAGCAGTGGATCACCGATGCATCATCTCCATCTGCAGTTATTCGAAGCCCACCAGCAGGGGGTGCAAGCGGCTGTTGACGAAGAAGACTGATCGAGGGGTGAGAGTCATTCATCATAAAAACGGATTTACAGAAAATTGAGCAAGCATTTATTGCACGTTTAAATGTCAAAATACAATGTATAAATATGCACTTGCACTAACCCTTCTTGCATTTTTAAGCTTTCCATTACACACATAAGCCCTTACCTTTATGACAATGATCAAAAGAATGCTGCTGATGAAGTTTGTCAGAGTCTAAACGCTTTTTACTGAATGTGGTCAGCTTATTATTGGTTATGATCTCAATGCATTTGCCTAAATACAATATCAGTGCAGTATGAATTTGTGGATGTAAAAGCATTTTGAGGAGTTCTTTGATGCTTTGACTGATATCTTAGAGCCCAGAGTGAGTCGCACCTCTCTAATGTGTGTGTGTGTGTGTGTGTAAGTCATCTGCTCTGGATGTCTGCTCTGGCCTGTTGCCATGGAGACGGTGCATCAGCGGGAGATGCATGGGATTCAGCAGTGTCCGTGGGGTCCTGTGAACACACACACGCACACACACACACACATAGGAGGGAGAGATGGATGGAGTTTCACCATCAGCTGGAGTCAGAGGATGCCGTTTCCGTGTGGTTGCCGTGGCAACAGTTGCCAGCCTGATCGGGGGTGGAGGTGCAGTCGTTGTAGGGTGTCTGATGCAGACTGAAAGTATCACACACACACACACACACACACAGAATCCGAATCAGCAAAATGCAAATGCACTGAAGTCACGAGCCTCACAGAAACACGTTACACCTGAAACACATCATCGTTGACGTCTAAATGTCAGTATGGGGAAGGTTTCTGCTCCTTGGCCTGTGTTTATTACTCAATATGATATTAATGCGCATTGTGTCATCATAAAATAGAATACCTTGACTTTAATGGCTTCTCTTTAATTGATTTCTGGTAATATACCGCAGTGTTGAGTCCCTCAGGTTAACATCTTGTCATTGTCCGTTGTTTCTAAGCAGATTTCCAGAGGATTGTTGAGATCAGTCATAATTCACTCAGATCTTATCTTTTAATGATGTCCTTCAAACCTGTATGAATTTTTATCCTCTGCTGAACACTATTTGGGAATGAACAGCATTGGACCCCATTGACTTTCATTGATATTTGATTTCACCCAAGAAAAGAAAGATCAGGTTTGGACCCATTTTCCCAGTATTTTTCCATCATGCCATGAACAGCCAGTAGTCAAGATGACCTTTAGTTCAATGATGACCTCTGACCTCTGATTCCGTCTTTCTGAAGTAGGGTTAGGTGTATATTCCAGTTAAACTGAGATCAGACTGTGAAGACGCAGTAATTCAGCCGTCTAAGTCTCTGTGAATGATCCCCATTGATTTCTTTCATTGAGAGTTTCTCTCTTCTATAATTGATGAGTTTTACAGTTATTTTCCTGTTTATTACCGTGAAGCTGCTGTGAAACATCTGTGTAGTATTAAGCGCTGTAGAAAATGTTGTGAATGTTGTTTCTTGTAAGAAAATGCTGTTTCAAGTATAAACAGTATTTTCTCCTGTGTCGTATATCGAGTGAAGCGCATCTCAAACAAGAACAAGTGGTTTGCTATTGGCTGATCTCATGTGAGTGACAGGTCATAGCCCCGCCCTCGTCATCAGAGAAGAGAAGAGGAACTTATTCTGATTCAGGAATTACCAGGAACATGAGTTCAAAATACACAATAATAAATCATTTATAATAAACACTGCAGTATTGTCTACCAAAAGGGAGTTGTAACATTTTACTGTTTTATTTTCTGTTCGAAATGGAATAATAATGACATCGCTGTGGTGTGGTGAGAAGGAAAAAAATCATGTTTCGTTCAATGTGTTCAGTAATCTCAGTACTTCTTTCAGTTTCATGTGTGTGTATACGAGCAGTGAGAATGTGAAGGAAAGGTGTGTGTTTGAGAGCAGATGTGTGTGTGTAGAAGGTGTTTCACACTCTGAGAGTCGTGTCGGTTCTGATGGAGATGTCCAGCTAATGGGTCAGAAAGGGTCCCTCAGGAACCGGCCTCTGGGATCCCACACACACACACACACACACACACACACACACACACCCTGGGGGCGAGAATACATGGGCATCATTCACAGCCGTTACCATGGGAACAGCAGCTTTAAAGGGGACATATCCTGAAAATTGACTTTCTCCGTGTGTGAGTGCTGTAATACGGTGCTTCTACCGACAGAAAACAGAACTTTGTTCTGGTGAGCCTTTCTCTGCAAGCATTTAAAAAAAATAAGCCGATCAGATTCCGCTCATCTGACGTATGAAGAGGATCTTATTGAGCAATATTACCGGCCCTCAATCTGGACGTTTACACACACCAGCAATATTCGTGTTCCGCGTACGCCAACAGAGCGTATGGGCTCCGGTGTAGGGGCGTAGACGTGGGGGCGTGAGACGTGGGGGCGTAGACGTGGGGGCGTAGACGTGGGGGCTCTGGCCTAGGGGCGTAGACGTAGGGGCGTCAGACGTAGGGGCTGGAGATGGAGGGCGAAGACGGAGGGCGGTAGACGTAGGGGCTGGAGACGTCAGGGGCTGGAGACGTAGGGGCGTGAGATGGGGGGCGAAGACGGCAGGGCTGGAGACCGTAGGGGCTGTAGACGTGAGGGGCTGGAGACGTAGGGGCGTAGACGTGTGGGGGCTGGAGACGTGGGGGCTCTGGCCTCAGGGCGGAGACGTGAGGGGCCAGACGCAGGGGCGGAGGGCGTGAGGGGCTGGAGACGTAGGGGCTGGGAGACGGTGGGGGCTGGAGACGTGGTGGGGCGGGAGACGTGGGGGGCTGGGACGTGTGGGGCTCTGGCCTAGGGGCTGGTAGACGTGGGGGGAGTAACGGGAGGGGCTGGAGACGTGGAGGGCCGAGGAGCAGTGGGGAGTGGGCTGGAGACGTAGGGCGTGGAGGCTGTAGGGCTGGGGGTAATGGTCGGGGCTGGAGACGCAGGGCGGAGACGTAGGGGCGTAGACGTGGAGGGCTGTAGACGTGAGGGCTGGAGACGTGGGGGCTGGAGACTGCGTGGGGGCTCTGGCCTAGGGGCGTAGACTGGAGGGGCGTGAAGATGGAGGGCGCGAAGACGTAGGGGCTGGAGACGTGAGGGCGTGAGACGTGAGGGCTGTAGACGCGTGGGAGCCGTAGACGTGGGGCGTAGACGTGGGGGCGTGAGCGTGGGGCGCTAGACGTGGGGGCTCTGGCCTCAGGGGCGTGAGACGTCAGGGGTGTAGACGTAGGGGCGTAGACGGGGGGCGAAGACGTGGGGCTGAAGATGCGTAGGGGCGTGAGACTGTGGGGCGTGAGAGTGGAGGGCGTAGACATGGGGGCGGAGACGTAGGGGCTCTGACGTGGGGCTCTGGCGGCTAGGGGCGTGAGACTGTAGGGGCGTGGGACGTGGGCTAAGCGTGGGACGTAGGGCTCTGACGTGGGGGCTCTGGCGGTGAGGGCGCTGAGACGTAGAAGCGTAGACGTGGGGGCGTAGACATGGGGGCGTGAGACGTAGGGCTCTGACGTGGGGGCTCTGGCGTGAGGGCGTAGACGTAGGGGCGTAGACGTTGGGGGCGTAGACGCAGGGGCTCTGACGTGGGGGCTCTGGCATGGGGGCGTAGACGTAGGGCGTAGACGTAGAGGCAGAGACGCAGGGGCGTGAGACGTAGAGGCGTAGACGCAGGGGCTCTGACGTCGTGGGGCTCTGGCGTAGGGGGCGTAGATGGGGGCGTGAGACGTAGAGGCGTAGACGTGGGGGCGTGGACGTAGGGGCGTAGACGCAGGGGCTCTGACGTGGGGGCTCTGGCGTCAGGGGCGTGGACGTAGGGGTGTAGACGTGGAGGGCGTAGACGTAGAGG
This sequence comes from Hybognathus amarus, assembly GCA_030378365.1. Taxonomy (NCBI): domain Eukaryota; kingdom Metazoa; phylum Chordata; class Actinopteri; order Cypriniformes; family Leuciscidae; genus Hybognathus; species Hybognathus amarus. The sequence goes on along the minus strand of JAQIUQ010001308.1, from coordinate 237,138 downwards.
CGTAGACGCAGGGGCTCCTGACGTGGGGGCTCTGACGTAGTGGCGTAGACGTAGAGGGCGTAGACGTAGAGGCGTAGACGTAGGGGCATAGATGTAGGGGCTCTGGCGTAGGTGCATAGGCGTAGGGGCGTAGACATAGAGGCATAGACGTAGGGGCGTAGACGTAGAGACGTAGACGTAGGGGCGTAGACGTAGAGGCGTAGACATAGGGGCGTAGACGTGGGGGTGTAAACGTCTGGGCTCCGGTGTAGAGGCGTAGACGTGGGGGCGTAGATGTGGGGGTGTAGACATAGGGGTGTAGGGGCTCTGGCGTAGGGGCTCTGGCGTAGGGACTCTGGTATAGGGGCATTTGCATTTAAAGGGACACACTAAAATGAGAGCGTTTTTGCTCACACCCAAAAATGGGGGAAATTTGACATGCTATAATAAATGATCTTAGGGATGTTTTAAGCTGAAATTTCACACACACACATTCTTGAAGACAACATAGATTTATTTATAAAACGGTTAGTTCGAATCCTTGATTCTGATTGGTCAAGAGCTATGCTTTATTCACGATAAAACACAGCTACGACCGCTTCACCCAACGGTTCTATTGATCGCTGCGCAACACTGCGGTTCTATGTTGTTTTTATTTGAGCTTTCATGCATTTTACACATTGGAACTGTTGCTGTTCACGCTCACGGACTAATTTTTTTCCAGCGGAAGGAAGGCTTTTAGTGATTTTACTTCAAGAAAGTTGCACTAATATTGTTTTTTACCTTAATATTGTGTGGCAACCGTTTTATAAAAGCAATAAGATACTCGAGGCAAGTGCTGTATGGTGAATAAGTAACGGCTGAAGGGGTTACTCCGCTTCGTGTCGAGCCCAACAACGCCCTTAGCCGTTACTTATTCACGATACAGCGCAGCCTCTCGTACCTTATTGCTTTCATGAGATCTTGTGAAAAGGGGCATATGTCGCCTTTAATGTGTTACAGATCTATTGGACACACACACACGCAGGTGCTCAAATAAGCACACTGGAACCCCAGCGGACAGATTTATGCTATTCAATCATTCATATAGAGTATGATCAGGGCGGGGCCGCGCGCGCGTGTCCGCAGGAGGGGTGGGCGCAATGGGTTCACCGGCGCGCGCGTGCGTATGTGTGAGTGTGTGTGTGTGTGAGGGAGGGGGTTTATAGGGTGGGATTTACTCTCATTGTTGGCAGTGGAGACAGACAGACAGTGTGACTGAGGCTCAACTGTGATGAGTTTAAGCATCAGAATCATCAGCTGTTGATACAGCCGGTGTGTGTGAACGACAGAGAGAGAGAGAGAGAGCGAGAAGAGAAGAAGAGGAAGAGACAGAGCGAGACGCTGAAAGGATACGACTATGCTGTGCTGTATCAGAAGAACTAAGCCGGTAAATATCTGGATTATTCACACTTTTGCTATTGTAACCTGTGTGAGGATGATGATGAGCACGCGCGCACACACACACTCTGTAAAGCACGTGAGATCAGTGTTTAATCAGGACTGTACCTGTCAGACAGGTGTATTTGATGCTTATGCTGCGTTATAAGAGTAGTGAAGCTGGAGTGTGTGTGTGTGTGAGAGAGAGAAGTGTGTGTGTGAGAGAGATGAGTTCCAGGGTGTGGTGTGTGCGTGTGTCTCAACAGATATTAGTGTCTCGAGGGAATTATAATGATTTCTCTGGAGATGAAAGTTGGATGTAATTAACCTCTCAAGCGGGAATGTGTGTGTTTTATGAAGCAATGAAAGGTTTAATGTTCTCAATGCTTTAGAAGTGTGTGTGTGTCCGCGCCTCGCGCCGCTTTTGAGGAATCCTGTCGTGTGTGTGTGTGTGTGTGTGTTCGGGTCTGTTGGACATCTTTACTCCTCTTTACCGCAGGTGAATCATTCTTTTGTTCTTACACTCCACTGAACGCGACGCGAGACGGTGTGTGTGTGTGTGTGAGAGAGATGGAACTGTAGACATGAGGAAGATGAAGGGTGTGGTCTTCTTGTCTCACTCCTGCAGAAACACGCGCGCGCGCCCACGCTTCTGCTCGAGTCTTTATTTGAATATTGTGGATCAGGTGCAGATCTGACGTCAGCGCGTTATAATGGGGCGTGAATATTCATGAGTCAGTGCAGGTGAATTATAATCGCGACAGGAAAATTTTAAGGCGTGTCTCGTGTGTGTGTGTGTGTGTATGTGTGTGCGTGCGTCTCGTGTGTGTGTGAGAGAGAGTGTGTGGGGGTGGGCTGGTGGGTTTAAGGTGTGGCTCTCTCCACATACACTGCAAGATTGTTCAGATTTATCCTGCATGATTTTATTTAACATGCAGAAATAATTCCCCTTTTAGATCCTGTGATGAGAGTATTTCCTCCACAGGGTTTGTGACTCCAGAATCAGAACCGGTCTCCAGAATCTCCATGTGAGACACCGGTTGACCTGAGACACTGGTTTCTGTCGGATTATTGATCTGGTTTTCGCTACGGCTCATTTTATTGGCTTTTGTTTCAGCGTGACCTTCTGAACCCAACAACCTAAACCCGGTTACATTCCCAACCATCAAATGAAGTGACCCGTGACTCACAGACGTGTGTGTGTGTGTGTGTGAGGATGAGTTATGATCAGGCCTCGCTCCAGATGATACTGTCAATCTCCTGACTTGGACACGCCCTCTTTTTCCTGTAAAGAAATGAACAACTCTTCAGTTTCCAGACTTCAGCCTGTGACTGTCTAGCAGGACACGCGACACGCCTTTCCCCATCTCATATTGTAGTAGTCATCATAAATTAGGTATAAACCACTCATTTTTAAATCTGGCATCATGTTACCATGGAAACTGAGCTTAATGACCTTTTAGCTGGCTCCTCCCTCTAGTGGGCGTTGTCAGTTTTAAAATTTTACCAAAGTTTTGATAAAGTTCGTATAGTGTATTTTCACAGTTAACTGGTTAAACCCGTTCGTCATACGTGTGAAATATCTGTGTGTCGATCACATGATCAAATGTGTTCTCTCATTAAACCTGATCAAACACTCCTGAAGATCAAGCTCATGTTTAATCTTGACTCCAGAGATCAGCTGATGATGTCATGATGTGTGGTGCGAATGACTCACTCTGAGTGACATCACACACACACACACGCACACACACCTGAGCAACAGGTCCAGACCCGAGCGCTGTGTGTGTTAATTTAGTATCGTCGAGTTACTACTATAGTTTTTATTAATAATACAGATCTGTACGTATCAGATATGACACTGACTGTCAGCCAGAGATGTGTATTGATTGACACTCAGTTATGAGAAGAGATGTTGCATAACCACCGCTCACACACCCAGGCCACACAGAGCAATATATGCAGAAATGACATAATTCTCTGCAGTGCATTAGTAAGATTGCACATATAAATGAAAAAGTGTTTTGGAATCAAATTGCCTTCATCTAACTGTCATTCATTTGGCATGCATTCAGTTTGCATTTATGATTTTACTCTATTTTCATCTGCTTTTAGCTACTTATGAGTTTCTTCTATGAGGGTTTTTGTCATGCATTATATATGTCACCCATTTTCTTTCATTTTATGCTTGCTTTTTTTCATTAGACACATTTGAATATTAAATTAAAAGGCCCTCTGTGGACAAAAGCCTCCCTGGACCCTGATGGATGAGGTAAATATTGAACATTCAGTTTTCATATTTCTCCCTTTTTTTCTTGTTGGTCTGACATCAATCTCTATCATATCTTCACATTTGCTTTGCTCTTAGCTTTGCCATGTTATGCAGTTTATTAATATGAACAAGCCAATTAAATGTGATATTGGGGTGAAACGAGTGTGTGATCCTCCGACTCCCTCCAGCTCTGATGGCCTTAATCACGTCTGGATGAATCCCAAAGGGGAACGTGGACTTTTCTGCAGGAGTCTTGAGAACACGGACACAGTCTGTCCACGATTCTTGAGATCTAGATAATTATCACTCACTTCAACGAAAAGTTTTTTAAACAAAGGGACACAAAGTCTTTTCCTTGAGCCTAAAGTTGACACTCACTGATCCTTCATGTCACCAATCCCAGGAAAATTGCTCCGGCATGCTTGTAATTGTGGGATTGCAGCAGCTGAACGACTTTCCAAGTTCTAGTTAGAAATCACTGATGCAGATTCTTCAACTGGACATCCAATTAAATCAGCATTAGCCACGTTTCCACCGAAATTACCTGAAACAATTTGTCCAAGGAACTTTTTTTCCCCAGACCTGTTGCTGTCTGCGTTTCCATCGTGGACTAAAAAAGACTAGAATTAACCCTCCCGGTCTGGTAACATTGGGACTCTTCAAGATAATCCGGCTTAGTGCCCTATAAAGCCTAGAAATCTAGATGCACCCTAGTGGCATCAAAAATTATTTTGCAGCAAAGTGTGGTCTAGCAACTCTCTGTTGGCTTTCGAAGGGAAAAACCGAAACTCTGGTCCGGCCAATCACATCGTGTATACAGTTGGTGGGCGGGCTCAATGACGGCAGAGATTGTGACGGTTCTGCGCCGTGATTTCCATTGGTGATTTCCCTGATACTTGAAAACAAACAAGATGCAGCTGGCGAACAGCGGTCTTTCCAATTCGGCTTTGATTTGGCCTCGACTTGGATGACTTGGAGTTAAGAGAATGTCAATTAAGTCATTCTTAAAAAAAATTAAGATGTTTTCAGAGTTTAGACGACCAGATACGGCAAAAGTTTAATATATCTTGCTCCGCTGGAGAGAAAACCATGGAGAAAACGCATGCCACAGCCATTCATTACTCTGGTTAGTTATCTTATGGCGTGCAGAGGGATATTGAAAGACAACCTTTTATCCCGCCCCCGGATTGAGGTATGCCAATTGTAAGTTCCCAGACCTAACATCTTGATAGGTCTGGCTTGCCAGACAGTCACTGGGCAGGTCAGCACATCAATAGAGTTGAGGATAGTCCATCTCGCACTTTAAGACTTCTGGCCACGGCTTCAGGGGTAACCTGTACTGGTCCAGACAGACAGTCTTACTCTTCATCCCTCCACTTGACGTCTCAAACCCTGGGCCTGGCTCCTGAAAGGGCTCAGTTAATAGCTATGGGACTACCAGACAGACTGGTCAAGACCATGGAAGTATCTTGTGCTCTATTTCTATAGTCACCAATTTGCCCAGTAAGAACAATGTCAGTCTATTCAGAAAACCATTTGCTGTTTGTAAGGTTGAGGTTTTCTAAGGTGAGGTGTTCGCATTGAGTTGCGAATGGACCACAATTGCTAGGACTGAGGGCACACTCAACTCGAGGGGTTGAAACGTCGTGGGCTCTCTGTAGGAGATTTGTGATGCAGCCACATGGTCATCTCCAGCCACCTTTACTCAGTTTTAAAGACTGAATGTTTGAGCCAGTCCCTCCTTTGGGGAGCTGGGTACAACTAGAAAACGAATATGTCATCTACGCTGGACTTCAGGTCTAGCTGCGCTGTTATCCCGGTATTGAGCAGGATCATAATAGATAAGGACTCTCCTCCATTCCTGCGTATTGCAGAGGAGATGAGCCGTAGGGTACTGTCTGGTGCCTGGCTTGAGATTCTAAATATGTAAATATTGTATATAGTTAATCTGTTTATCTTCCGAATCTTCCCGTACAATAGAATCTGTAACAGAGTGGATAGATAGTCTCAATACGATAGAGAACATTCGGTTACAATGTAACCTTGGTTCTCTTAGTAAAGAGACTATCTTTCCACCCTGAGGCTGCTCTGGGACATGTTCCCATCAAAGGATAGACGTGAATTCACACACTATGGGTATTTTACAGTATAGAGCACTAATAAATGTTGTTGAAGATTAGAGTGTCCACGCCACTAGACCTGGACGGTCAGATTCCTGTACATATGAGTATAGATGTAAAAGTGCATTTAAATAGTTGAATAAATAATAATGATTGGGTTGGTCTGTTTTTAAAGAAGACACTCAAGATTTTTACACAAGTGACAGCAAATAATGAAATAGTAAGAAAAGTTTATTTTAAAGCAAATGTACTAGACTAAACGTTTTTAGTTTATACAAAAATCTTTAATTCCCATAAAATCAAAGCCCTATGTCTAACCAAGCTGTCTTACACATTTGAAGTTGATATCACAAAAATTTAGGTTCTTAAACTTTAGCAAAAATAGCCACCGGGTGACATGCACACAGATGCATTCTACTATCATAGATTAATGGATTTCTGTCACAAATCTGCGGTCAAATATGAAACTTTAACAGCTATGAAGCCTTTCTCAGATCTTTCAATGATTTGTGTGATAAAGACAGTTTGTGTGTGTGTGCTTGAATGTTTTACGGCTAAAAGTGAGCAGCTCGGATGAGTCCATTTGAGTCACTGATGGAGTTTGTGTTTCTGGACTCAGGTTGAGAAGAATGAAGAGGCCGATCAGGAGATCAAGCAGGATGGAACCAAACCGGAGGAAAACGCCACAAGGCCGCCACCAAGATCCAGGCCAGCTTCCGCGGACACATCACCCGGAAAAAAATGAAAGACGGAGAGAAGGACGAGGACAACGGCACCGCTCCGGACGAGTCTACCGAAACCACAGAGGAGAAGAAGGAGCGAGTCTCTCCATCCGAGGAGAAACCGTCCGACGCTTTCCACAGGAACAGCCGAGGAGAGCAAGGAAGCCGAGCAGCCTAACTCGCCCGCTGCAGCAGAAGCCCCGCCTGCATCCGCCGAAGCCCCGCCCTCTTCAGCAGCTGACCCCACCCCCTCAGACACGCCCACTAAAGAGGAGGAGCAGCTGAAGGAAGCGGTCGAGCCTAGAGAGGGCGAGAGCGCGGCGAGCACCGACGATGCCAACGCACAGAAGGAGGAGAAGCAGGAGGAAGCCAAACAAGCCGATGTGCCTGAAGCCGCCGACAGCCAGGAAACAGACCAAATAGACAAAAAAGGTGTGTCAGAAACACAAACACTCGATTTAATCAATAACACTTTATCAATCAAATCTACATTAGAGATATAGTTACAGAAGTTATTCAGTGAAGAGCCAATGTGTGTTCTCAGTCTTCTGGTGTGTGATTAGTGTTATTATAGAGACGGCAAGAATATTAGCGCTGTCTCTTTAAGAGCTGCGGGTCCAGTACACTGACAAACACAAGCACAGAACACACACACACACACGCTCCAGTGGGTTAATGCATGGAGAAATGCACAGAGATTCATATATCGAGATATTCATTTTAAAACAAGTATTTCGATTCCAGAATTGGATTTCGATTCCCAACCCTAGTCATAAATATAAAGGCTGTTGTTGAATATATATATATATATAACACTCACCGGCCACTTTAATAGGGACCCCATGCTAGTAACGGGTTGGACCCCCTTTTGCCTTCAGAACTGCCTCAATTCTTCGTGGCATAGATTCAACAAGGTGCTGGAAGCATTCCTCTGGGAGTTTGGTCCATATTGACATGATGGCATCACACAGTTGCCGCAGATTTGTCGGCTGCACATCCATGATGTGAATCTCCCGTTCCACCACATCCCAAAGATGTTCTATTGGATTGAGATCTGGTGACTGTGGAGGCCATTTGAGTACAGCGAACTCATTGTCATGTTCAAGAAACCAGTCTGAGATGATTCCAGCTTTATGACCTGGCGCATTATCCTGCTGAAAGTAGCCATCAGAAGTTGGGTACATTGTGGTCATAAAGGGAATGGACAGGGTCAGCAACAATACTCAGGTAGGCTGTGGCGTTGCAACGATGCTTAATTGGTACCAAGGGGCCCAAAGAGTGCCAAGAAAATATTCCCCACACCATGACACCACCACCACCAGCCTGAACCGTCGATACAAGGCAGGATGGATCCATGCTTTCATGTTGTAGACGCCAAATTCTGACCCTACCATCCGAATGTCGCAGCAGAAATCGAGATCTCGTCAGACCAGGCAACGTTTTTCCAATCTTCTATTGTCCAATTTCGATGAGCTTGTGCAAATTGTAGCCTCAGTTTCCTGTTCTCTAGCTGAAAGGAGTGGCACCCGGTATGGTCTTCTGCTGCTGTAGCCCATCTGCCTCAAAGTTCGACAGACTGTGCGTTCAGAGATGCTCTTCTGCCCACCTTGGTTGTAACGGGTGGTTATTTGAGTCACTGTTGCCCTTCTATCAGCTCGAACCAGTCTGGCCATTCTCCTCTGACCTCTGGCATCAACAAGGCATTTCCGCCCACAGAACTGCCGCTCACTGGATGTTTTTTCTTTTTCGGACCATTCTCTGTAAACCCTAGAGATGGTTGTGCGTGAAAATCCCAGTAGATTAGCAGTTTCTGAAATACTGCAGACCAGCCCTTCTGGCACCAACAATCATGCCACGTTCAAAGTCACTCAAATCACCTTTCTTCCCCATACTGATGCTCGGTTTGAACTGCAGGAGATTGTCTTGACCATGTCTACATGCCTAAATGCACTGAGCTGCCGCCATGTGAATGGCTGCTTAGAAATTAAGTGTTAACGAGCAGTTGGACAGGTGTACTCTAATAAAGTGGCCGGTGAGTGTATATGTATATAAAAACTGGGTAACACTTTACTGTAAGGTTTCAACAAACTGCATTCGTTAAAATGAACTGACAAATAAAAATCACAGAATTTAGTAAAAAAATTTTCTTTAGCAAAGATGAATAAGTACTGTAGACTGTGTATTCCTTCTTGTTAGTTAATGCATTACCCAATGGGATCTTGTGGCAAATGTTTCCCAAAGAAAAGTAAACCCGTCATACATTACCTCTAATCCGCTCCAGTTCTCCGTGGTTTGACTGAAAGCTCTTTACCGACCAGGTTTTCTGTCTCGGTCTACTGCATGGGCGGATGAACATTAACCCAAGCAGAGGTTTGTAAGTGTGTTTAGTTTGTAAGCGTGTGTGTTGTGATCTTTCCAGAGGCCGTGGAAGACTCTAATCCAGCAGAGGAGTCCGTTTCAGACGCCGGCAAAGAGGAGAACGTTTAACACTCGACCAGAGAAATGTAAAGCATTAATGATTGACGGACTGCTCTTCACCCTGATGATGATGATGATGATGATGAAGACAGTCTGCTTTTATGTTTGTCCTCTTTTCTGGCGTGGCAAAGATTTTCTGACATTTGGAGGGAGCTTTCCGATGCTGACGTCAGCGAAGGACACAAACCTTGAGCTCTTCTTCTCCTTCTTCTCCTCCTTCTCTTTCTCCTTCTTCTGTCCATCGTCTGCATCGCATGAGAATCCTTCCTCCAGAGACCAGAACCTTCACAACTAATACATGTGGCTTCTTTTCATGTCTGTGGTGTTAAATGACCGTTTAATTGGAGATTATTGCTGCACTGATGTTATAAATTGAGAAAATCCAACAAAAAGAAAAAGCGCCAGCCTTTTCTTGTTCAAGTGAGTTTGAATATAAGGAGTAAAATCGTGGAAAATGGTTTCATGTCTGTTTTCAAAATAAAGAAATGTGCCAATTACGTCGACGCTGTGCCTTCTTCTTTCAGCCTGAGTTTTTCTGCGGATCACATGCGATTTCATTTACAGTTGATGATTATTAATCAGGATCATGTCTAATGTCAGGTGTGTGATCAGATCAACAGTATTAATCTGCGAGAGCTAAATGATGTGAATTCTGCAGGTTCATGATGAAGCACAAATGCATTATTAACCTGTACAGTCACATGCTCAGAGTACACCTTTAAAGCAGTTTATTTCATTATTGCAGACAATAATGAAATAACACGTTTGAAATTAATATGTTGCTGAAGGACCTTCAGTTTTCAGTGAATATGAGGATGAGGGTTTATAAGAATGAAAACAGACCTCTATTATTTTATTTTATTCAGTATGATTATCTCTGTGTAATCATAATATTAAATAAACTGTAGAAATAAAATATCTATTAAATCCATGGCGATGTTACTGTAGTGTGCACTTGTTATAAGAAGCATGTGCAACTGCTGCCAGAGATCAGGACTGTGTAATTCTCTTTGCTCTTAGCATTGTTTCACTCACTGTCCCTGCATTAGTAATCACTGGTCAAATGTGTGGATTTATCATTTTCCCTTCACATTTGATCATAAATCATTAACCTAAAAAAAATTATTTCGCCTTTGCAAAAAAAAAAGAAAAAAAAAGAAAGAAAAAGATAATGTATAAAATAATAGAAACTTGAAAAAAGAAATAATAAAATACCTATGAAAAGTGTATTTATAAAATAATTCTTATGAAAAGTGTACTTTAAATATTTATAAAATGCATATTTCTAAGATACTTATGAAAAGTGTACTTATAAGTACACTTTTCATAAGTATTTTTTATAAGTACACTTTTCATAAGTATTTTTTTATAAAAAATACTTATGAAAAGTATACTTATAAAAAATACTTATGAAAAGTGTCCAAATAAAATACTTATGAAAAGTGTACTAATAAAAAATACTTATGAAAAGTGTACTTATAAAAACTACTTATGAAAAGTGTACTTATAAAGTTTTTTTAATGAAAAGTGCTAAAATAAAATACTTTTGAAAAGTGTACTATAAAAATACTTATGAAAAGTGTACTTAACAGTACTTATAAAAGTGTACTTATTAAAAATATTTATGATAATTGTCTAAATAAAATACTTATGAAAAGTGTCCTTAAAAATACTTATGAAAAGTGTCCTTAAAAATACTTATGAAAAGTGTATTTAAAAAATATTAATGAAAACTGTCCAAATAAAATAGTTATGAAAAGTGTACTTATTAAAAATACTTATGAAAAGTGTACTTATAAAAAATACTTATGAAAAGTGTACTTATAAAAAAATACTTATGAAAAGTGTACTTATAAAAAATACTTATGAAGTGTACAGTGTACTTATAAAAAAATACTTATGAAAAGTGTACTTATAAAACTTTCTTATAAAAAGAGTACTTATAATACATACTTATAATAAGTGTACTTAAAACATACTTATAAAGTGTACTTATTAAAAATATTTATGAAAAGTGTACTTATAAAAAATACTTATGAAAAAGTGTTCTTACAAAAAATACTTATGAAAAGTGTACTTATAAAAAATATTTATGAAAAGTGTACTTAAAACATACTTATAAAGTGTACTTATTAAAAATATTAATGAAAAGTGCTAAAATAAAATACTTTTGAAAAGTGTACTTATAAAAATACTTATGAAAATTGTACTTATAAAAAAATCATTATAAAAAGTGTACTTATAAAAAAATACTTATGAAAAGTGTACTTAACACACTTATAAAGTCTACTTATTAAAAATATTAATGAAAATTGTCTAAATAAAATACTTATGAAAATTGTACTTAAAAATATTAATGAAAACTGTCCATATAAAATACTTACGAAAAGTGTACTTATAAAAAATACTTATGAAAAGTGTACTTAAAGAAAATACATTTAAGTATTAAGCCAAGGGTCGTAACACTTACAAATACCATACCAATTCTGAACTGTAATCTCTGGGAAACATTAGGGATGAAATGAGGATCATGATATCTGTCGTAAAGAATAGCCATTGGCCCAACGGCGTGGCGAAGGCATAATGCGTGTATGTCTCTTTCAGCGCTCCAGTGAAGTTCACTTAGTTTATTCGATTTTAGTTTCAATATTGCTTTAGCTCTACGCTTAATCTGACTTGAATTTTGAATAATGATCAAATTTTGATTTTTTGTTATCATAAATATTGAATATTATTTCATATTTTAGATCTTTGATTATTCTGGGTACCCCATACAATCAAATATTCATTCATATGAAGTTTTAATCTTTCTCATAATACCAATCTATGCATTGAATTTAAGAACATTTTTTATGTTTAAAATGATCCCAAACATTAAAAGGAAAAACAGCATCATATGTGATATAGAGACCTTCTCAGAGAGGGTTAGGTGACTTGGATCAGGGGAAGGGAGGAACGTTAGGATGAGACGATGAGTGCTGCTCTTCTGTCCAGGGTGAGGTTCAGCTCAGCTCAGTCTTACACTGTGAAATCTTTATACGACACACACTTCAGCTGTCCTGAGGTCGACCCTTACACACTTACACAAACGCGAAACTTAGCAATGCCAATGAATACATAACACACTGAAAACATAACTTGTAGGATTTGATAAAAATATACTTGGTTTAACTTACACACACACTGTTGCTCACACACACTTCATCTGACGAGAGATACGCTCACACAGAAACACAGCTTTGATTCTGAGTGTTAGTGGCGTCGAGTGTGTGATAAAGGTTTCATCAGTTCCAGTTTCCTCAGAGCAAGACTGGAATAATGCAGTAATAAAAGAACTGACCCGTTTTCCATAAGGTAAAAGAACCGTAACCTGAGCTTGAAAAAAGGTTTCTCACAAAGAAAAGTAATAAATCATCGTTAAATAAGACGAGTCGAGTATTAGATGGTGACGAAAGGTCTGTGAGACTGCAGGATAGAGAACACTGTGGACGCTCGTTTCGCCTCACAATGAAACATTTCCAAACATAATTGCGGCTTTTTATCTCAGAATTGTATGGAAGCTTGTTTCCGCCATAGAATGAAAAATATAAAAGGTAATTGCGACTTTTTATCTCACAATTCTGACTTTTTTTCTCACAATTGCGAGTTTACTTCTGCAATTCTGACATTATTTCTAGAATTGCGAGATGGAAAGTCAGAATTCGTGATATAAAGTCAGAATTGGGTGATATAAAGTTGCGAATCTGCGAGATATAAAGTCAGAATTGCGAGATATAAAGTCAGAATTTGCGAGATATAAAGTCAGAATTGTGAGATATAAAGTCAGAATTGCGAGATATAAAGTCAGAATTGTGACGATGATATAAAGTCAGAATTGCGAGATATAAAGTCAGAATTGCGAATATATAAAGTCAGAATTGCGATGATATTAAAGTCAGAATTGCGAGATATAAAGTCAGAATTGCGAGTTATAAAGTCAGAATTGTGTGATATAGAGTCAGAATTGCGTGTTATAAAGTCAGAATTGTGAGATATAAAATCAGAAATTGTGAATATAAAGTCAGAATTCAATATAAAGTCAGGAATTGTGAGATATAAAGATCAGAATTGTGAGATATAAAGTCAGCAATTGCGAGATATAAAGTCAGCAATTGTAGATATAAAGTCAGAATTGCGAGATATAAAGTCAGAATTGCGAATATAAAGTCAAGAATTGCGAGTTATAAATTCAGAATTGCGAGTTATAAAGTCAGAATTGCGTGATATAAAGTAAGAATTGTGAGATATAAAGTTAGAATTCCGAGTTATAAAAGTCAAAATTGCGTGATTTAAAGTTAGAATTGCGAGATATAAAGTTAGAATTGCTAGATATAAAGTCGCAATTGCGTGATATATAATTCAAAAATGCATGATATAAAGTCAGAATTGTGAGATTTAAATTATTCTGAGGGAAAAAAAGTTAGTCTTTTTTCCCCTTGGAATTGGCCTGATAAGTCCAATTCTGACTTTATATCAGCACAATTCTGACTTTATATCGCACAATTCTGACTTTATATCAGCAATTCTGACTTTATATTGCGCAATTCTGACTTCATATTCATTCAATTGTGAACTTTATTATATCGCAATTGCGACTTTATATCACGCAATTCTGACTTTATATCTCGCAATTCTGACTTTATAACTCGCAATTCTGACTTTATAACTCGCAATTGCGACTTTTTATCACGCAATTCTGACTTTTTATCTCGCAATTCTGAGAAATAAAGTCAGAATTGTGAGATATAAACTCGCAATTGCGAGATAAAAAGTCACAATTATTTAATTTATTTTTTATTCAGTGGCGGAAACAAGCTTCCATAGAATTGTGATATATAAACTTAAAGAAAAAATAAAGTCCAGTTCTAAGGGGAAAACATTTTTTTTCTTCATAACGCAATTCTGACTTTATATCACGCAATTCTGACTTTATATCACACAATTCTGACTTTATATCACGCAATTCTGACTTTATATCTCGCAATTTCTGACTTTATATCTCGCATTTTCGACTTTATATTTCGCAATTCTGACTTTATATCTTCGCATTTCGGACTTTATATCTCGCAATTTCTGACTTTATATTTCGCAATTTTTGACTTTATATCTCGGAATTTTGACTTTATATCTCGTAATTTCTGAATTTTATATCTCGCAATTTCTGACTTTATATCTCGCAATTTCTGACTTTATATTTCTTTAGAATTCTGACTTTATATCTACGCAATTTCTGAATTTTATATTTCGTAAATTCTGACTTTACATATTCTCTACATTATTCTGACTTTATATCTCGCAATTCTGACTTTATATTTGTAATTTTCTGACTTTATATCTATGCAATTCTGAACTTTATATCTTCGCAATTTTCTGACTTTATATTCTCGGAATTTTGACTTTTATATCACGCAATTTTCTAACTTTTATATTCTCGTAATTTTGATATTTTATATTTTTCGAAATTCTGACTTTATATTCGGAATTTCTGACTTTATATTTCTGTAAATTTTGACTTTTTATATTTCGCAATTCTGACTTTATATCACGCAATTTCTGACTTTTATATTTCTGCAATTTTTGACTTTATATCTCGTAAATTTTGACTTTATATCTCGCAATTTCCTACTTTATATTGCAATTTTGACTTTATATCTCGTAATTTCTGACTTTATATTTTGTAATTTTCTAATTTTATATTCTTGTAAATTCTGACTTTATATTCTCGTAATTTTGACTTTATATTTCGCAATTTTGACTTTATATTTCGTAATTTCTGACTTTATATCACGCAATTCTGACTTTATATCTCGGAATTTTGACTTTATATTCTGCAATTTTTGACTTTATATCTCGCAATTCTGACTTTATATCTCATAATTCTGACTTTATATCACGCAATTTTGACTTTATATTTCGCAATTTTAATTCTACATTTTATATTCTACTTTATATCGCAATTTTGACTTTATATCTCGTAATTTTGACTTTATATTCTGCAATTCTGACTTTATATCTCGCAATTTTAACTCTATTGGAATTTTTCAATATCTTGACTTTGACATCCGCAATTTTTGAACTTTATATCTCGCAATTTTGACTTTATATTTCTCGGAATTCTCAATTTTATATTGCAAATTTTGATTTTAATATCTCGTAATTTCTGACTTTATATTTCGCAATTTTGAATCTTATATCTCGAAATTTTGAACTTTATATCCGTAATTTTGACTTTATATCATTTTTGAATTCTGACTTTATATTTCGCAATTTTTGACTTTATATCCGACAATTCTCGTACTTTATATCTCGTAATTTTGAATTTTATATTTCGGAATTTTGATTTTTATATTTTCGGAATTTTGATTTTATATTCGCAATTTTTGATTTTTACATTCTCGCAATTTTTGATTTTTATATTTCTTTAATTTCTGAATTTTATATTTTTTACAATTTTGTACTTTTATATTTCGCAATTTCCTGACTTCATATCATCGGCAATTTTGTGATTTTTATATTCTCGTAATTTTGACTTTATATTTTCGTAATTTTGACTTTTATATTTTCTAAATTTTGACTTTTATATCTTCGGAATTTTGATCTTTATATTTCCGTAAATTTCTAATTTTATATTCTAAATTTTTGAATTTTACATTTTTGAATTTTCTGACTTTACATCTCGCAATTTTGACTTTTATATCTTTCGCAATTTTTCGATTTTTAAGAACATTCTTTAAATTCTGACTTTATATTCGCAATTTTGACTTTATATATCGGAATTCCTGATTTTTATATTTTGTAAATTTTGAATTTTATATTTGCAATTTTGCTAATTTTAGATTCTGCTTAAATTTCGAACATTTTATATTCGTAATTCTCAATTTTAATATTTGCAATTTTTGACATTTTTACATTGTAATTTTTGAATTTATATTTTAATAATTTTCTGAATTCTTATATCTCTGCAATTTTGACTTTTAAATATTCTCGTAATTTTCTGAATTTTATATTTTCTTCAATTTTGACTTTATATGTCGCAATTTCTTAATTTTTAATTTTCTTATATTTCTCGCAATTTCTGACTTTATATCTCGCAATTCCTGACTTTATATGTCGCAATTTCTGACTTTACATTCTTGTAATTGAATCTTACACACACTTCGACTCTAAACCCCACAGAGGTTTGAACGTCACATACATTCTGACTATAAACCCCACAGAGGTTTGAACGCTCACACACATTTGACTCTAAACCCCACAGAGATTTGAACGCTCACATACATTGCTCTAAACCCACAGAGATTTGAACGCTCACACACATTCTAACTCTAAACCCCACAGAGGTTTGAAACGCTCACATATATTCTGCTCTAAACCCCACAGAGGTTTGAAACGCTCACACACACTCTACTGAAACCCACAGAGGTTCTGAACGCTTACATACATTCTACTCTAAACCCCACAGAGGTTTGAACGCTCACACACACTCCACTCTAAACCCCACAGAGATTTGAACGCTCACACACACTCGAACTCTAAACCCCACAGAGGTTTGAACGCTCACACACATTTCGAGCTCTAAACCCCACAGAGGTTTGAACGCTCACACACACTCGACTCTAAACCCCACAGAGGTTTGAACGCTCACACACACTCGACTCTAAACCACACAGAGGTTTGAACGCTCACACACACTTCAAGCTCTAAACCCCACAGAGGTTTGAACGCTCACACACATCTCTGACTCTAAACCCCACAGAGGTTTGAACGCTCACACACACTCAACTCTAAACCCCACAGAGGTTTGAACGCTCACACACACTCGAGCTCTAAACCCCACAGAGGTTTGAACGCTCACACACACTCTGACTCTAAACCCCACAGAGGTTTGAACGCTCACACACACTCAACTCTAAACCCCACAGAGGTTTGAACGCTCACACACATCTCTAACTCTAAACCCCACAGAGGTTTGAACGCTCACACACACTCTAACTCTAAACCCCACAGAGGTTTGAACGCTCACACACATCTCAACTCTAAACCCCACAGAGGTTTGAACGCTCACACACACTCAACTCTAAACCCCACAGAGGTTTGAACGCTCACACA
>JAQIUQ010001308.1:142500-215000 GCA_030378365.1 Hybognathus amarus | reverse complement strand
GATTGTACAATGAACTTCTTCTCAAAGGATTGGAAACTCTGCTGATCACTCCAGGAAAAGAGCGCAATTCCATGAATGAACAACGCGTCAGCTGTGAGTACGAGAAATGCAAACAATACAACTGATCATTGAATGCGAGACAAAGTAATTGTCAGAGTTTGGAAATGTGTGTTTAAACGCTAAAGAAAGCTATACTTGTTGTGGTTTAAAGTAGCGGAGGAAGAGATTCACAAGGCTTTTAAATTCCCTTCATCGCATGTATTAAGCAGCACATAAACAAGAAATTCTAGTTGCTACATGAAAAATTAATACGTCTATATATCTGAGCAATATTGCATGTAATCCACAAATAATGTATGCGAACACAGAGTGATCATCACTACGGGAAGCAGAAAACGTCTGACTTCACTAACTCCTCCCCCTAATGCTTAAACTCCTCCTCTTAATTATTATTATATCTTTATTTTGACATGGGCATACAATTACATTGGACGAACCATATGCATTTGTTTTTTAGTGATTATACCATACATGCTACTGATTTAACTCCTCCCCCTAATGCTTTAATGGCTCCTCTAAATGCATTAACTCCTCCCCTAATAATTTAACTCCTCCTAATGCTGAAACTCCTCCTCTTAATGATTTAACACCTCCCATAATGCATGTACTCCTCCCCCTAATAATTTAACTCCTCCCCTAGTAATTTAACTCCTCCCCTGAATGCATTAACTCCTCCCCTTAATGCCTTAACTGTCACCGTCCTGCTCAGCGGGAAGTTTAAGTTTACTTATTTTTTTTTACTAAATCCTAATCTAATCATGGCAATCTATATATTCGTTGGAAAGGTCTAAGACTCAAAAATACATACTTGAGGATTTTGCAGAAAAATATATGTTGAAAGAGTAATGGATTAATATATAATGAGAGTGTGCATCAAAAAAAATCTGCATCATTACAGGAGTTTTTTGTAACAAAAGTCAACAACCATACTTTTAATAATTAAAACTTTGTTTGATTTGCATGCTAAAAAATCACAAAAAACCTAAATAATATATTCTAGTATTTGTCAATAAATAATCATGAAATAATATTATCCTCTAAAATATAATATTATTATTTTTATTACATCACATATTTTAGTAGTTACTAGTTATCATAAATTATGTATCATTTGAAAACGTCTGAACTCAGAATTCATCCTGTGGAAACCATTTTCAAATTGGATGTTGTGTTACCATAGAAACAGTACTCTAAATTATTTTATCAGGCTCCTCCCCTTTTGGGTATCATTATGTTTCATAATTTATGATCAAAACCTTTTCTAATCTTGACAACACACGTATTGTCAGAAAGGCCTGAGTTTCAAGGTTTCATATTTTGTGACAGAAGTGATATTTGGACAGAAATATATTAATATGTTATGGCAGAATGCATACAATTAAATAAGGATGGAAATCAATGTTACCTGGTGGCTATTTCTGCATTAACTCCTCCCTAATGCTTTAACTGCTCCTCTTAATGCATTAACTCCTCCCCCTAATGCTTTAACACCTGCTCTTAATGCATAAACCTCTCCCCCTAATAAATTAACCCCTCCCCTAATGCATTAACTCCTCCCCCTAATGATTTAACCCCTCCCCTAATGCTTTAAAGGCTCCTCTTAATGCAGTAACTCCTCCCCAATGCTTTAACTCCTCCCCTAGCGATTTAACCCCTCCCCTAAAGTATTAATCCCTTCCCTGATGCATAAACTACTCCGCTAATGATTTAACTCCTCCCCAAACGCATTAACTCCTCCCTAATGCAAGCAGAAAATCTTGCTGATAGGTGATCTTTAAGTAGAACTTTAAATGTACAGAGGCCATACGATTAATAACTTCTATTGTCTCAGTTTAATGTTAATAAAACAATTCTTTTGTCTGAATCTCTTAAACATAACACAGTGTGCAGTTCACTGTTTCAATAGTCTAGACAGACTCAGTGAGTTGTAGATTTCAGAGACAAAACATCGCTCTATTTTTGTGCATTTTGGGCAACAACCAATATTTCTTCTGTTCATTTGAGAGTATGTGTTATTGCTTTTCGCAGCCTTCGGAATAAGAGTAGCTACTCTTCCCTCTATTGATCTATTGATCAGCCTCACACGGTTCTTCTGGCCATAAGAGTGCAGTTTCCTTTGCATGTTTGAGCAGAAGAATCGCACATGAGGAGGGTCGAGAGAGAGAGAGAGAGAGAGAGAGAGAGATGGTGTTCGTGAGACCGAAAGTAGGACATGCAGACCTGTACGTGTCCTTCATCATTAATGGAGTCTCATTGGCGTGTTTCGTTAGATGGCAGCAAAGCACCAGAGAAGCGCGAGAAGAGAAGAGCTCTGCAGCATCCGAACACGAGCACGAGCACGAGCTGTCATTACCGAACCGAACCGAAGCTGAGCACACGCACGCACGCCGCGCACGGGGCAGATCTGCGTTGTTCGGAACCGGGCGAAATGAGCTGCTTTTGGATACACTCGATCTTCATCCCGGCATTCTTCCTACTCTTCGGCTTTGAAGGTAAGATTTGATTCGCTTTTGTCGTCATGATGTGTTATTACTTCTGCAGCACAGATGAGCTCGCGCGCGCAGAAGTGTGTGTGTGTGTGTGTGTGTGTTTGTGGTGTGTAGCGTAAACAGAGAATGTGTCATTCATAACTTCGGTCTCAGTGGTGTTCCAGGACAGATTCGGATTGCTGATAAGCCGGGGTTATCCTCCACTTTCAGTGTCAGTGCTGGAGTTGTGCCGCTAGTGCTATGAGATATGAATTAGCTGATGATGTTGTGGATAGATGATGGATCTGGATCGCAGTGGCTCCTTCAGAAACAGTGTGGAGATGAAAGCGAACAGGGTTTATTGTTATAGTTGGAGATCTTCAGGAGCATCTGATGCAGAACTACACCTGTATGTGACCTATGAACCCTCACTGAAGCTTTCAAACAGGTCGTGCTGTCCGCTGTGATTGGTCAGCAGGAGTGATGATGTCAGGTGGCCAGTGTTCACACACAGAACTCTCGTAATGTCTGATTATTATTTTAAAAACCCAACAAACAAGCCTAAACCTCGGGTCTGGTTCCAATGTGTTGCAGTGTCGGAGCAATAACTCTGGGGTTTTTCTTTCTGATGTTATTGATGATGTTGCTTATGTCTATTAGTGGCTATTGATTTCCTCTCAGGATAAAGAGGGCGCTCATTAGGATGCACAGATAACTCTGGAACCCAAACTCACTCAATTATCTCTCATTTAAATCAGAGCACATCTTTACTACACCGTTAAAGCAGATTCTCCTTTGTCTTCCATGAAGTTTCCCTGATCGAGCTGAGAAAGCGGACACATGTGCCTTGGATTAAGAAAGAATCAAGTGTCTGTACGATGTCTGCGCGCGTCGCATCGACTGTCCGCGCGTTGCTGCGCGCTGCCCGGTCGCGCGCCCGGCGGCGATCGGCCCGCCGCGTTAGCTGCGAACGTCTGCGTCGTGTCGAGTCGACCGTCTGCGACGTGTCGCGTCGCGACCGTCTGCCGGTGAGTTGCCGTCGGACCCGATGCTCCGGTGCCACGCCTGCCGCGCGCGCGTCAGTTGCCGCGTGCCAACTGGCCGGCTGCTGCCCGGCATGACGTTCGCGGGCATCGTCTCGACGCCGCCGCGTTCCATCGCTCGCGCGCCGTCTGCATGCGTCGCGTCAGTCGCCCGTGCGTCCGTGGCCCTAAGCATATGTCGAGTGTCTCGCCCGGCGCCCGGCCCGCGCGTGTGTCGCGCGATTTTCTGCCGCGTAGTCCCTCGCCGCACGCCTGCTGCGTCGCGCCGGGCCGCCCCGTCGGCGCGTTGCCGCCGCCAGTCTGCGTCCGCCGCGACGGCCGTCGCCGTGTCCGCCGGCGAAGCCGCCCGCCGCGCGTTGCCATGACGGCCGTCTCGCGTGTAGTTTTCTCGCCGCGCGTTGCCGCGACGGCCGCCGGCGTCGCGTCACGGCCATCTGCCGCGCTCATTTCCCGCCGCGCGTCGTGCCGGCGCATCTGCGGTGACGCCGCGACCAGCGCCGTTCATGCGCCTGCGCGCCGTTTCCTGCTTGCGCTGCTGCGACGCCCGACGAGGCGCCTGCGGCGAGCCGCCGGCGCGTGTCGCCCTTGCCGCCGCGCGCATTAGCTGTGAATGGCCTGCTGGCTGCCGCCGCCGTCTCAGCGCGTTGCCGCCGGCTGCCGCCGCGCGTTGCGCGCCGACGGCCCGGTCGCGCTGCCGCGGCCATGGCTCCGTGTGCTGCGCGCGCCCTGCTGTGCCCTGCTGCGGCGGCCTCGGTGTGTCCGCGGCCAATGGCTGCAGTGTGTGCACCGCCGTCTCCGGTGTGATGCCGCAGCACGTCTGCTGCGCCCGGCCGTCTGCCAGTGTGTTGCCGCCGCCACCTCCGTGCATGTCCGGCCGTCTGCGTCTGTTGCGCGGCGCTGCTCGGTGCTGCTGCAGCCGTCTGCGTCTTGCGCGCCGTCCGCCATGTGCTGCTGCCGCTCTGCGTGCTGTCCACGGCGTCTGCGTCTGTTGCGCCGCGTCCGGCGTGCCTAGCGCCGCGTCTGCCGTGTGTTGCGCACCGTCTGCGTAGGTGCTGCACGCCGTCTGCGTGTGTTGCAGCGCCGTCTGCGTGTGCTGCCATGCGTCTGCGTGTGTTGCAGCCGTCTGCGTGTATGCCATGCCGTACTGCGTGTGTTGCGCACCGTCTGCGTGTGCTGTGCGGCAGTCTGCGTGTGCTGTGCGACTTCTGCGTGTGTTGCACGATGTTTGCATGTGTTGTATGACGTCTGCGTGTGTTGTACGACGTTTGTATGTGTTTGTGTATGTCACTGCATGTGTTGTGTGTGTGTGTTGCGTATGTCACTGCATGTGTTGTGTGTGTGTTTGTGTGTGTCACTGCATGTGTTGTGTGTGTGTGTGTGTTTGTGTGTGTCACTGCATGTGTTGTGTTTGTGTGTGTCACTGCATGTGTTGTGTGTGTGTTTGTGTGTGTCACTGCATGTGTGTTGTGTGTTTGGTGTACGTCACTGCATGTGTTGTGTGTGTTTGTGTACTGTCACTGCATGTGTTGTGTGTGTTTGTGCCAGTACGTGTCTCCTGATGCTCCTGTGGGAGTTCATCTTTCACTCAGCCACTGGATTGGGCTCCTGTAAATTTTTCTGCCGTGTTGCTTGCGGATGCTGTCTGCGTGCTGCGTCCGCCGATGGCTGCCGTGTGCTGCGCGCCGTCTGCGTGTGCTCCGCGCGTCTGCCGTGTGCTGCCGCGCCATGCTGCGGTGTGATCGCCGACGCGACTGCTGGCGAACGCCTGCCTGCTGGCGAACGCCTCTGCGTGCTGCTGCGCGCCGCTGCTGCGCGCTGCTGCTGCCGGCTGCTCTGGCGTGCTGCTGCTGCCGCCGCCGCGCGTGTTGCCGGCGACGGCCTGCCGGCGCTGATGCGCAGACGGCCTGCTGCCGCTGATCGGCCTGCCGCGTCGTCGCGGCCGTCTGCCGTGTGATGCCGCGGCCGTCTCCTGCGTGTTTCGCGCGCCGCCTGCTGCGCGCTGCTGCGAGCCGTCGCCAGCGTGCTGCCGCGCTCGTCTGTCGCGCGTTGCCGCACCGTCGCTGCGTGCTGCGCGACGCCGTCGGCGTGTGCTGCGCGACGTCTGCGTGTGCTGTGCGAAGTCCGCCGTGCTGCTGTCGACTTCTGTCGTGTGTTGCACGATGTTTGCATGTGTTGTATGACGTCTGCGTGTGTTGTATGACGTCTGCGTGTGTTGTATGACGTCTGCGTGTGTTGTACGACGTTTGTATGTGTTTGTGTATGTCACTGCATGTGTTGTGTGTGTGTGTTTGTGTGTGTCACTGCATGTGTTGTGTGTGTGTGTGTGTGTGTGTTTGGTATGTGTCACTGCATGTGTTGTGTGTGTGTGTGTTTGTGTGTGTCACTGCATGTGTTGTTTGTGTGTGTCACTGCATGTGTGTTGTGTGTTCGTGTATCGTCACTGCATGTGTTGTGTGTGTTTGTGTGTGTGTTTGTGTGTGTCACTGCATGTGTTGGTGTGTGTGTGTTTGTGTGTGTCACTGCATGTGTTGTGTGTGTGTGTGTGTGTTTGTGTCGTGTCACTGCATGTGTTGTGTGTGTGTGTGTGTGTGTGTGTTTGTGTGTGTCACTGCATGTGTTGTGTGTGTGTGTGTGTGTTTGTGTGTGTCACTGCATGTGTTGTGTGTGTGTGTGTGTTTTGTGTGTGTCACTGCATGTGTTGTGTGTGTGTGTGTGTTTGTGTGTGTCACTGCATGTGTTGTGTGTGTGTGTGTTTGTGTGTGTCACTGCATGTGTTGTTTGTGTGTGTCACTGCATGTGTGTTGTGTGTTTGTGTACGTCACTGCATGTGTTGTGTGTGTTTGTGTGTGTGTTTGTGTGTGTCACTGCATGTGTTGTGTGTGTGTGTGTGTGTGTGTTTGTGTGTGTCACTGCATGTGTTGTGTGTGTGTGTGTGTGTGTTTGTGTGTGTCACTGCATGTGTTGTGTGTGTGTGTGTGTGTGTTTGTGTGTGTCACTGCATGTGTTGTGTGTGTGTGTGTGTGTGTTTGTGTGTGTCACTGCATGTGTTGTGTGTGTGTGTGTGTGTGTGTTTGTGTGTGTCACTGCATGTGTTGTGTGTGTGTTTGTGTGTGTCACTGCATGTGTTGTGTGTGTGTTTGTGTGTGTCACTGCATGTGTGTTGTGTGTTTGTGCACGTCACTGCATGTGTTGTGTGTGTTTGTGTACGTCACTGCATGTGTTGTGTGTGTTTGTGCCAGTACGATGTCTCTGATGCTCTGTGGGAGTTCATCTTTCACTCAGCCACTGGATCGGCTCCTGTAAACACAGATCATCCTTCAGCCGCCAGAGGAGAGTTACTGGGAATAATATTTTGCCAGTAGGATATGCGATGTTATTGTTTGGGTTATGATAATGAATCTTAGAGGCTTTCTGCGGGAAATTCGAGCATGTTTTTGCATCATGTCACATGTGTACACATCACACACATCTGTACGGAGTGAGGATGTTGGAGATTTATGGCCTTTTCTCACAGCACTGGATATAATTAAACGTATTAATTTGATGGCGGATCCAGAAAGGTTCAAACGACGATCGAAGTCACGCAATGCTGACGTTGTTAACATGAACAGTTTGAGAACAAAGTATAATTTGTATGGTTTTGCGTGATATGATAAACGATTGTTCGATTTAATCAGCGTGATTTACTCCAATGTCAGAACCTGAACAAAAGTGGATGTTACTCACTAGTTCAGACATTTTCCGAATGAAAATTATGTTGGTCATACTTCTAAAATTAATAATCTGTGATTCTGAGCGCCAGTATCCACACTGGCGGCGACTACGCACACACTCTCCACACCGAGGCACAACTCGCGTAAAGCTAATCCCTCCGTGAATAAATGCAATTGTAGATTTCGAACAGAGATGGCGACAAAGAGGAAAAAACTGCGACTGCAGCTTTAAACAGAAACACAACAGACATGAGTATATCCTGACTCTAACACGCGCACAGTGTTCCTCGTAGGAGTTCTGGTGCTTCAGTCGGTACTGTCTTCCTACGACCCAACAGTTATGATTACCAATATTAAAACAGTTTCATATTGTGATCCAAAAATCATAGCAAATCTTCCCAAAATGACATATGATGATCTTATAACAAAATTTAGATCTTCCCATTTTTGAGATTATCAGATAATTTTGATAGTAACATCCACACTGGAACAAGCCTGTGGACCGCACAATTATATTTCGATTTATTTGCACAATTAAAAACAGTATTGCATTAAACAATCAGGTACTAGTGGCCGACAGAATCACTTTAGATGGTAAATTCTTGATTCTGTAATCATCAGTCAGAGTCATTCACAAATACAGAAATAGAGGAAGTCAACACTGTCACCAACAGCGCAGTCTTTAGTGAATCTGGTACGTTTTTAAATCATATTTTTTCAAATTAAGACAATTTAACTGTAGTTTTGCAAACAACACAATGAAAATCACTATGATTGTGTCTATGAATAATCCGGCTGGTACTAGGACATAAAAGATCCCGCTCTCGATCACGGAGGTCTTGAAGATGGGTCCCGATGTTCAGCGCTCCCTCACGGCCGGTCGGTGTGTTAGCATGAGCTCAGAGCTGTGGTGATTATCTATTCCGCTCAGGCTCGTCTGCCGAAGAGAACAGGGGAAATGAGTTCTGCTCTGGGAGAGGCTGATTCCATTTGTCTGACCGTTTATTGAGTTTCTGCTCAGCTCCTGTAAATGTGCTTCAGGAACACCAGGTTAGAAACACATGCGGCCTGAGCGCTCGTTGTGTACGCTAGGAAGAGCTGCGTCAGTCCTCGGGAACGCCACTCATACAGTATCTACACTGAGCTGAGGACTAGAACTCACACACCTCCGACAGACTCTTCTCAGCGTTCAGCGGCCTAACCTCTTCTTCTGCATGCTGCGATTGACTCTTTTTACCGAGTAGTCGTGAATGCGCAGCTCTGAGTGTCAGTGTTCTGTAGAAACTGTATGTTGATTTTCTGTGTGTGATCCTCCACCTCTGTCTTGCGTGTGTGTGTGATCCAGTAGCGGAGGGGCAATCGGGAGAGTCTGGAGTTTTCCGGTGGGCCGGTAGTGTTTCGAGGCCGCGAGGGCCGGTCTGATAAAATGTATTTATTGGAAGTTCGCCATGTGCACTTGGGGCCCAAGCTAAGGGAAGAAAACATTTTTTTATTTTCTATAACGGAGTATATATTTGCACTAAGTGCCTGTTTTTACAGCAAAAAGACGCCCGTATCGAAGCAGCTTCAGTGGCGTAGGTCGTAGGGCGTGAAGTGCTTGAAAGCAGCTTCTGATGCGCTGACGCGAGTTCGAATCTGTCTTTTGCCGAACTCTCTTCTCCCTTTTCCCAACACACATGTAAAGATGTAAAATGTAAAACCTAACATTAAGGTCTCTCTGCGTTATATTTTGCCAACAAACTAAAATTTAAACCATGATATGGCGTTGCGCCATTATAATAACTGACATTAGAATAGTATCTGTTTTTGCTGCGTGATTACTTTGCTCACGCGATCATCATGGTCATCTGGTGTTTTCTCCTAAATAAAAGCTCAAGGGTTTATTTCTTGCAAGTGAAGAAATTAGGACAAAAGTATTTAATTTTCCTATATTATAGTGTAATGTAGGTTAAAATATACTTTTGAAATACTCATTTTCATTTACATAGTACATTTATAGGCTAAATGGATTTTACAGTACGTCATAGGAATAATTATAAATCATTATTACATTATTATAATAATTGTTTGGCATCCATAAACACCATTGATAATGTAATGCAGACTGAGACTCTCATAACTAAAAAGATGTTTGAGCCCTCTTTATTGTCCTGGTACAAATTAATGCTTTTTCTTTGTTCAACGAGCAGTTCATGGGTTGAAGCTCTTAATGTTGATCTCTCAGAGAGCACGAGATTGATGCATTTAACCTTAAAATGTCAAAAATGTTCTTGCGGGGAGCATGCCCCCGAACGCCCCTGAGAGACACAGAGTCCACCCAACATAGTTTTAGACATTCCTATGGGAAAGAACGACCATTATGAACTTTACTTCAGCACAGTACAACAAAGTTCCTTTAAATCAGTGAAACTGTAAATGCTATCGGCTATTAAAATCGTGCCTGGCGACGAGGGCCGGAGGTCTGAAATTTCCCGGTAGATTTTTTGGTCCCACTCCGCCCCTGGTGTGATCCTCCACTGTCTTGTGTGTGTGTGTGTGTGTGTGTGATCCTCCTCTGTCTGTGTGTGTGTGTGTGTGTGTGATCCTCCTCTGTCTTGTGTGTCGTGTGTGTGTGTGATCCTCCTCTGTCTTGTGTGTGTGCGTGTGTGTGTGTGTGTGATCCTCCTCTGTCTGTGTGTGTGTGTGTGTGATCCTCCTCTGTCTTGTGTGTGTGTGTGTGTGATCCTCCTCTGTCTTGTGTGTGTGGTGTGTGTGTGTGATCCTCCTCTGTCTTGTGTGTGTGTGTGTGATCCTCCTCTGTCTTGTGTGTGTGTGCGTGTGTGTGTGTGTGTGTGTGATCCTCCTCTGTCTCGTTGAGCGCTCTCGAGGGATCGTGACCTGGGACAGCAGACACGAAGGTCATGTGTGTTCGTCTGTCGAGAACAGAAACTCCTGACATTCAGAGATCACACACACATTCAGACATTTAGAGATCACACACACATCCAGAGGAAGGGTGGAGGAGGCAGTTGTCATGGCAACCTGTTAAAACACAGGGATGAGGACCGGATTATACAGTACTGAACATCTCAAACATTCTGCGGTTCAATGACCGCTGCCAGAGAAGGGTGATGTTCTGATGTAGTGTGTGTGTGTGTGTCCACCGCTGACAGCTAGTGCTCGCCGTGTGTGTGTGTGTGAGCCAGAACCCTAAAGGTACGCCATGTCTGAACGTTCACACCTGAGCGGTGAAGGTCACGTGACACACACACACCTGTAAATGTAGCGCTTCCGAGACACGAGCTCCATCTGCTGTCACACACAGATCATATACTGGAGTCATCTCAGAGACACTGGCGCTCGAGGGTTCTGGAGTCTGGAGTTAGCCGAGGTGTGGAACTCTTCGTAGTGATCTTACGGTTTATATGCGTTTCGCACAGGTTTCTGTTTTGTTCAGGGGTCAGAGGTCAGATTAGGACAGAGAAAATATCCTGAACCTGCTAGAACAACAGTGGAAGTCTCTGGGTCAGAGCAGGACACATTAGCGTGAGACTGCAATCCTCTGTGTGTGTGTGTGTGTGTGTGTATGTGTGAGTGATGAATCTACTGACAATTCACAAATGCAACGCAGACGTTTATTTCCATCATGACCAACATAATCTCACGAGAGCAGCTTCAAAATAGTGTAGAATTATCAGTGTGTAAATCTAGCCCTATGTGTCCTCAATAACGTGTGTGTGTGTGATGGATGAAACACACAGTAATGTGTCTGTCTCTCTGTGGATGAAGGACACTGAACTGGAGGATGTAGAATTATAATTCTGAAGGAAAATCAATAAATAGATTCACTTATTAGTTCTTTTGGCAAAGAAAATGGCTTTGGCAAAACTGTTGGAAAGTATGTGTAAATATTCACTGAAGTGAACCCTCCAGGATGAATATTCATGACTTTCTCATCTCAGATGTGTGTGTGTGTGTGTGATTATTGTATTGCTGGAAACCACAGCTATATTGCAGTGGATGGAAAATAAAAACAAACATATTTTCAGTAATTTCTGAAAGTTCTTCTGTTCATCAAGGTCACACAACAGTGATGTTCTGAAATGTAATTCCAATTTAAAGTAAGAATTCTCCATTTTAGAAGGATATTAATTTCCGCAGTGAATCGTTAGTCTTCAGTGTCACATGATGAAAGGTTGTGGATATGAAGTGTGTGAGCACAGTTGTGTGATGTCGAGCTTCATTGTGCGCTCACACACTCCTCCTCATCCACTTGCAAGTCTCGCCGCGCTTGTGTACTAATTTAAATGTAATTTGCGTGATCTGATGTGAGCATTAGTGAATAATTGATGTGATGTCGGCCACTGAAGCGCATTAGCAACGCAGACACCGGTGTGGTCACAGCAAGACTGAGATTGTGATGAGAATACACACACTCTGTGTGATCACGCTGGAGTCTCTAGACACACACCTGTGTAGTGAGATCAGTACAGAAGAGAGAGAAACTGAAATGAAGTTATTACCTCGATGAACAGAATGAACTTAACTGAGTTAGAAAAGTGTTTTCATCTGAGACTTGAAGATCTATCTCTCTGATACAGTATCCGGCGCTGGTGTGTGTGTGTGTGTGTCCTTCAGCCGGTGTGTGTCGTTCAGTCATCACGTGATCGTGATTATAGATTGGCGAGTGCAGAAAACCTTAAACGTAGATCAACTGAGGCGAGCATGCTTTGGGAAACAGGAATTAACGAGGCTAATATAGCATTACATCGATGAACCTAGTTCATCATCTCATTCATGAACATGATTAGTGAATTCCTCACGCCTGGATGGTGAAATCGACATCTCCCATCGTTTACGATTATCATCTTTGTAATACGATAGAGTAATAGAGGAAGTAGATCACATGGGTCAGATGGCTGTTACTGATCGCTGAAACTGTGGAGTTTGAGTCTGGGACACTTATACATCTTGTTGAATCATTTACTGACCCATGAGTCTTTCTTCTGTGGAACTCAAATGAAGATATTTAGAAAGATAATCCTCCTCTATGTTCATTTAATGCAAGTGACCCTCTTTACCTCCAGTGTAAGAAGAGCTGCATCTAACGGCTATCTTTCTAATCCAATTACTTATTGGTTTATTTTTCCAATCGAATCAAGGAACCGGATTAACAATAAGTACATAATCGATTACGTCCAACGTTTTTGTTCCAGCCTCAATTGCAAGTGCCTCATTTATTTATTTTAATAAGAAAAGGATCGATGAGTAGAAAGTACTTTATTTAAGGTGCTTAAACGTAATCTCTTGAGTAACTGGGCTGAACCGGAGATATCCCGAAGATGCGTCGGTTCATCTGCTGGTGGTGAAAATGCTGTTTTCTTGTTCTGAGACTTCGGATGCTGAGCTTCATGGATCCGCTCAGAAGGGGCTTTCGTTAAGAATGTGTCTGCTCTGAGAGTAGATGTTCAATGCCAGAGTGTGTGTGAGATGGCGTACGTCCCAACCAGATGAAATAACAGGATCGAACTCATAAATAGAGTTGATAAGCAGGAGCTCATTTATATGCTAATTCTCTAAAGCAACATGTCATGCGTATGCTGCTCTTCACTCCAGTGGACATAAGATTCAACATCACACACACACACACACACACACACACACACACACACACACACACACACACACACACACACACACACACACTTATTGTGCTGTTGGAGCTCACAGGAACTCATTCAGAGGAACACAATGGGCTCTATTTTAACGATCTAAGGGCTAAAGCAAGTGCACTTGGGACGAATCAACTTTTGCTAGTTAAACGAGAGGACAAAGGGTCTTCTCTTAATTCTCTTCCTCATCTCTTCTCTTAATGAGGAATGGGTGTGTTTTAACATTAAATTAAACCAATCACAGTCTCATCTCCCATTCAAAATGCCAGTTGCAATCGCTCCCCACGATGGATTTGCTATTAACACGGCGGAACTGTCAAGCAGAAAAACTGAACGCTTCTCTAGTGAAGAAACGAGACCATGCACAAGATTAAAGCGCGCAAATGGTTTGAGATTTAGTGACATAATTTATATTATTTTATGTAAATATAGCAACACAGGACTGCTTGAAAAGTTTGACACTCAAAAGTCCAGTGGAAGAGGAGTATGATCCTCTGTTTCTCGTGCGAGAGGTCCTGATCCCGGACGAGCTCCCCACTTTTCCCAGGACTGGCTCAAAGTACGTGACAAATATAAGGAGGACATAGTGAAGTTCAGTTGCATGAATTAAACATTTTTATCGGTTAACATGAATAAAAATAAATCTGTAAAACAACATGGGCATAGTGTCGGTAGATCCCACGAATGTTAGTGTGTAAAGCATAGGAAACAATATACCCAAAAGCAAGTAACAGAAATCAACTTAAACTAGAACTAAAAACCAATGTGATGTTAAAGAGTTATTAAGGTCTATAAGTAATAAATAATTCAGTGCAGAGCTGGTAATGCAAGTTTTAATGCACTGATTCTCTGGATCCGGCACAGGCTTCTTCAGACTCTGAATGATGGATTACACTACCAGAGGTTGTGTTAGCACAACTTATTCTGTCATTTACCTCATTTAAAAACATTGACAGGTAATTTCAAATGCTGTCCATTATTTTGACAGTGGAGGAAAATGAAAACCGCTTAAGCCCAGCCCAATCACACATTCACACACGCGCACTCACACACTCATGTAATCCATGCTGGTGTATGCTGTGTGTTTCCGCAGGGCTGTGATGAATTGCTCCTCTATTGTTAGTTCCTTCGGATGAAACTGCTGAATGCATGCATGTAAATGTCAGCCTGCCGAACTCTCAGTTGGTCTCGGTTTTCCCTCAGTTCCTCCGGGACTGTCTGTATGCGTTCAGGATGAGTTCGTGTCTTCTCTGAGACAGGACTTAGAACAGAAAACTGTTTCAGCGCTGCTGAAGAGAGTCGCGCAGCTCTCGAGAGCGAGGTATTAAACCAGAACAGTTGCTGTGAGTACGAGGTGTCGAAGGGACGAAGTCTCAACTTCAGCGTATGCTAATGTGTCTCGGGTTGTTAGCGACTGCCAGCAGAATCTGTGTGGCGAGAGTGGCCGCTTTCAGTCCGAGTCTCCTTCATTTCTGACAGCGCTTTAACAGTAGAGAGTTTCACAGCAGCGTTACAGTGATAACAGGAGATTACAGTAACAGAGTGTGTTTTACAGCAGATCTAGAATACAGTTATTGTCCAGATAAAGTTAGTTTTGATTGATTCACTTCTGTTATAAACATCATTAGTTATTGAATTAGGACCGCTGACGCGACACCGTTCTGAAAACAGAAAACCTTGAATTCCTTCTGGCTGCTCATTTGCATGACAACAGTGTTTGCTACAAGCATTCGAAAATTTTGGAAAATAGTTATGATCATTACGCACAAATTTCGAAAACGTGAATCTGTGAAATGCTGACAGAGTGCACATGCGTATCACGTGTTCAGTCTATAGAGATGTGTGTTTGAATATATATGTGCACAGCCGTGTAGTCTTTCTTCACAAATGGACCTCACCAAATTACTTGTTCTGGCCGTAAAAATTCATAATGCCGACTTTTTTGTCGCTTCCACGTATCCATGTGAACTGGAATCCTTTTAACAAGTTTTTATTTGAACCGAGGTAAAGGGAAGAGACTCAGTGGACACTTCAGGGCTGCGTTCTCGTCATGTCTAGGTTGACCTCCATAACTGGGTTCTATGATGAAGACTTGTTTAATTCTGCTGTATCTCTCCTTCTGTTTGTGATCTGTGTCTCTGTCAGTAAGTGCTTGTTCTAAGTCACCGTTGATGTAGAGAAGAGCTGCCGCTCACAGGGGAAATATCTCAACATGCCTTCATTTTCTGCTGACATTCATCAGATCAACAGAAGACACATTACTGCAAACACAATCTCAGACTCAAGGGAGCTTCTCCTCAGACTCCAGACGTTCCCATGTCTTTTACACTAGAGAGAAATGGCAATATGCGTGATATTATGTAAATATTATAAACTGAAATTAATGAATACATTTAAAATTAATGTTCTTTTATGAAGAACAAAAGCCGTGAGACCAAAACTGGAATTTGAACTGCAATGTGGTTATGAATTTGTATTATTTTTTCATTTGTGCATTTTGTGTGAAGCATGATCAAAGGTCCTATGATATTTCGTGCGTTTTAATAAAAAAACAGTTTTGTCAGCTCATTCCCCCATGATTCAGCACTACTAGAATCTCCGCATGTGTCCAGTGTTCATTGTCTTTAGAGGGAGTTTAAGAACAGTAAGACTTCACAGAGATCTGAAAATATCAGCTGATAATGATATCGCCGATCTCACGTGATGTTCCTGGATCTACTGTAGTTACAAATCTGTGAAATGGAGGTTAAATCATATTAGATGAAAACCAGTATCGTCGTTGTCTAAAAGCCGTCGAACCGAAGAAGGAGCATCAGCAGAAAACAGAGAGGAGTGAACGATATTACAGGAACTCAAAACTGGACCATAGAATCTTTAGAATCGTTTCCCCATATTGTTTTGAGTGTATTATCTTTAATAATGTCAAATCTGTCTAAAGTACCCTTTGTGAAAAATAAACCTACTAAAATGCATTTGAAAAAAGAAAATTGTGCTAAGTGTACTGCAAATACATTTACAAATTTTTGTACTTAATATAAATACACTGCAAAGTCTGCTAAACCAGAACAACTAATTTTGTTCTTACTGTACATTCAGCTATCCAGAAATAGTGCTGAAGTTCAACTAAAGATATACTGACGTATATTCTGATTGAGCTAAAGTGAAACTATTGCAAGTGTACTTTAGGGACACTTTAGCATCTGCTTTAGAGCAAAATCTTGCGCTAATCTTGCTCACCTACCTCAACCCCTGTCCCTAAACCTACCCGTCACTGGGGTTAATAACGATTTATGAGTCTTCCCTTACCATCCTAGGAAAAAATATCACTCCTGAGATGTAGATCTAGATTTTTCTTCGTTTCGCTCGGACCTTTAGCGTGTGTTATACACGTAATGCACTCATTTAACGCTGTAGACATACGTGCGCAGTACACGCGTGATAGCTCAAAATGCAAAATAGATAACATACTCTTTGTACTTGAAAGTGCCGTGTATGTTCACTGCAAAAGTCATGATGCCATGTTGTCACATTGTATTTGCAGATTGACCAATAATATTAATAATGATAATATAAATATTTGAGTTATATTTGAGCAGTGTTATCATTGAGTTTAAGCTTCGCTCATCCGTGTGTTCTTTCACTCTGTGATTCTGGTGGAGTCTGAAGTTGAAATCATCCTGATTTAGTGCAGATGAAATCTTCTCACTCCCTTAATCTAGATTTTGCGCACAAGTATGAAGCACATCAGGCCGTTTCTATTGGAGATGACCTGATTCTACACTGAATAGATACGCACCGTTTCCTCCTGAGCGTTGAGTAAAATAAAACATCTTACCCTTGAATTCTCAGACCACTCTATATACCTCTCTCTCTCTCTCTCTCTGATAGTTAATGACTGTTGGAGCTTCAGACACGGTTTTTGCATAAGGCCAGAAATCACAATGACAACTAGGAAAGTTTTAATCCAGCAGAATTTCTAGCAGCTCTCATTAAAAGTCTCTGGTCTTATTTGGATAAAAATGCACAAATCTGATGTGGGTCAACAAGGCATACAAATACTGAATAAATGTTAGCAGATTTCATATTGTCCTACTGACTGAACACTAAAGATGTTTCTGGTTTTGGTTTGACTGCTGGTGTTTCAGGCGTTTCGGTCGAATGAAAGGGTCAGGGGTCAGGGTGTAGACACACTCTGTTAGAGCGGTTGATGTAAATTAGGGATGGGCAAAGATTAATCTCGATTAATCGCATCCAAAATAAAAGTTTGTGTTTACATAATATATTTGTGTGTAGTGTGTATAATTAATTTATATATATAAATACCCACACATGCATGTATATATTTAAGAAAAATGTGTTATTAATATATCAAATTTTTATATTTATATATAGCATTAATTATGTATAAATATATATAAAGTATATACATGCATATATTTCTTAAATGTATACATGCATGTGTGTGTATTTATATATACAATTTAATTATACACACTACACACAAATATATTATGTAAACACAAACTTTTATTTTGGATGCGATTAATCGTTGCCCATCCCTAAATATAAATCAGTGTGAACACCTGAAGAAGGTTGAATGCTGCTGTGGAGAAGGAAAGTGCGCAGATCTCTGAGCCGAACACCCTTATTCCTAATGTTGTGTGTGTGTGTGTGTGTGTGTGTGTGATCCAGGAGGCTTTATGCTGAATGAGTGATTATTGCTGAAATATACAGTAATGTTTCTGCTGCTCATGTTTCTCCATATACAGAATAAACACACTGTCCTGTTTCTCTCTCTCTCTGTGTGTGTGTGTGTGTGTGTGCCATCAGACTTCAGATGAACATGTTTTTGATTGTTCTCATCTGTGAACAGTCATTATATCACAGAGGAAACATAAACCTGTAGAGACGTGCCTCTGCTCCTCTGATTATGTTTTTGTTGAATTGTCATTATCAGTTTTGTGGCAGAGATTATTGTCTGAATTCCCTTCTGCTGTCACTCACATTTCTCTCAGATGATGTTATTGAATGAAGCTGTGTGTGTGTGTGTGTGTGTGTGTGGCCTTCAATGGGAATGACCATTTCTCAGACATCGCTTCTGTTTCGTCTGGTTTTCTCATTTGGTGTTTTTGGACTCCTAAGTCTTGGAGTTTAGATGTTCTGACAGGAGCCGCTGCGCTCAGATATACACTAGACTGCCTAAAGTTACATAACACACACAACATTCCATTCCTGATCCGTAGAGTTTAATATGGAGTTGCTCAACCCTTTGCTGGTATAACAGCTTCATCTCTTCTGTGAAGGCTTTCCACAAGATTTAGGAGTGTGTTCATGGGAATGTTTGACCATTCTTCTAGAAGTGCATGAGTGAGGTCAGGCGCTGATGTTGGAGGACTCAGCCGCTCCAGTTCCTCCAGTTCCTCCACACGAACTCCTCATCCATGTGTTTATGGACCTGCTCTGTCCACTGGAGCGCAGTCATGCTGGAACAGGAACATCCACACACTCTTTCAACAAAGTTGGAGCATGAAACTGTCTAAAATGTGTTGGTCTGCTGGAGCAGTAAGAGTTCCTGTCACTGGAACTGAACACCTGAACTCTATGGGGTGTCCCAATCATTAGTGTATAGTGTATATCCAGACATACTTCCCAAACTGGAACTCATTCTACAGATATTGTGAGGTGGACTGAAGGCAAGGTCCTGAAATGGGACACACACACACACTCTTGCAGGCCTCTTCACATAGATAGATAATAGTGCTGACTTGAATGCCTGTATTTTCTATTGATAATACTTAAATCACTTCTATTCCTGAATAATAAAAACCTTCTTCATAACATGAGAATTTAGCTGTGGTGTTTCAGGAGTGCGAGTGTGTGTGAGATGAGCGAGTGTGTGTGAGATGTAGCGAGTGTGTGTGAGATTAACGACGTCGCTCACAGATGAAATAATGCTGGAGAGGAACAGGATCGACTCATAAATAGAGTTGATAAAGCAGGAGCTCATTTATATGCTAATTCTCTAAAGCAACATGTCATGTGTTCGCTGCTCTTCACTCCAGTGGACATGAGATTCAGCTTCACACACGCACACACACACACGCACACACACACACACACACTCATTGTGCTGTTGGAGCTCACTGGAGCTCATTCAGAGGAACACAAGGAGTGTGGAGATCAAAGATGAGCGGATATCACACACACACACACACTCCAGATGAAGGAGCTGTGTGAAGGGAAAAGAGCAGTATACTTCGAGAGCATGTAGATGTGAATTTGAGAATTTATTTCTTTTAATATCAGTAATGCTTTAGCCATGTTAGTGTTTCAGAACGTCCACGAGGAGGCGGGTTTCGTGACATATTCGTGTACAACAGAAGTCCCTTTTCATTGGGTAGGTGCCAACCAATAAAACGGCTTCTTTGAACACCCCCTCCCGCAGTGCCAGATTCGAGTTGCAAGTGCCAAATTGAGTTTATTGTGATTGTGAATGTGAATGTGCGAATAAATGCAAATATATATTACATCTTTGTGACTGTTAATATATTTCTGTGAATGGCATTTACACATCTGTGAGTGCTTGTCTGCCACCTCAGATTCAGAACACAGGTTTGGGTATATCGTCTGCAAGTGCAAATTTCTACTTTCTACTTTTTTACAGGTTTTCACATCGGAGCTGTGAGTGTAAATGTTCACATACAAGAATGAATATTTATTGTACAAGTTCTCAAATTCACATCTACGTGCTCTCGAGTATTGTTACCTTCATAGACCTGTGCCTGCGACACACTCTCTCTACACACACACACACACACACACACACACACACACACACACACACACACACACACACACACACACACACACACACACACACACACACACACACACACACACACACACACACACACACACACACACACACACACACACACACACACACACACACACACACACACACACACACACACACACACACACACACACACACACACAGCACACACACACACACACACACATACACACACACACACACACACACACACACACACACACACACACACACACACACACACACACACACACACACACACACACACACACACACACACACACACACACACACACACACACACACACACACACACACACACACACACACACACACACACACACACACACACACACACACACACACACACACACACACACACACACACACACACACACACACACACACACACACACACACACACACACACACACACACACACACACACACACACACACACACACACACACACACACACACACACACACACACACACACACACACACACACACACACACACACACACACACACACACACACACACACACACACACACACACACACACACACACACACACACACACACACAGACACACACACAACAACACACAAAACACAGACACAACACACACACACACACACACACACACACACACACACACACACACACACACACAGAGACACACACACACACACACACACACACACACACACACACACACACACACACACACACACACACACACACACACACACACACACACACACACACACACACACACACACACACACACACACACACACACACACACACACACACACACACACACACACACACACACACACACACACACAAACACACACACACATATATACATATATAAATATATATATATATAAATATATACACACTCTGTATCTAGATGATGTGCACGCGCAGTCCTGAAGTGTCACTAGGCCTTCCTCTCTTTACCTCAGTGCAGATCATCGATGTCCAGTTCCAGTTCACATGGACACGATAGTTTCACCCAGTGGTGGTTCTACATTACCAGTTCTACATTCTACTACATTTATTTTTTATTATAAAAACACAATTGCCCCATGTATTTGTGATATTATGAATGAAATGTGAAGAAAGTTGAGGTGGTGTGACTGACTTTAGCCCACTAATTCCATTTGAGTTTTGCTCTATACCAGGAGTCTACAGCTTTTTTTCATTTGAGAGCTACTTTTTTAAAATGAAAGTGGCAGAGCTACTCATGTAATACAATAGCCTAAATCTGTTAAAGCCACACCAGGGTACTTTTGGCCACTAGAGGCGCTGGACCTGTAACTTTAAAGTCAAGCGTCCCTAGAGGATCCGCAGCACTGTCGCGAAAGTCAACAGTCAAGCGGTCAGCCTCCCGTGTCTTTAGAGTGTGTGTGCTTGCAGTGTTTGAGGCGCTCGATTCCCTTATAGCAGTCGTCTGAGAGAGAGAGAGAGAGAGAGTAGGGTGAGCCCCATGGGGATTATCATGTCTGTGAGTGAATGTGGGCGCGGGACAGTGGGAACACTCACTGCACTGGAAACACCGTCAGCCTGAGCGGACTGTAACGATATGTGTGTTGGTTTATTTTTACAGAAACCGTGGGACATGTGGTGTGTAGTGTTTGTGGGTACTTCTGAGTCGCTGGGCACGTTCACTACATTTAATGTAACGTTATATTTGACATGAGTCGACTTTATTAGTGCGAGCCCTGCACTGAGGCGGGCTGTGTTTCTGTGTAGAAATGAACACTGGGCTGTGGGCATTATATTACACTCATAACACCATCGCCTGTGGCCGGAATACTAGAAAATACTACACTGCTTATATGAATTTATCTGGGTTACCTTGGAAACGGCATTTGTGTTCAGGCAAGTGTCCGCATTCGGTCAGCACCCTTCCGGTCACACCAGCGAGTGAAGCGAAAGCTAGACCAATGTGTTAATCCTTGTCTTGGCTTTTAATTTGTCACTCTCCCCTTTTTCTTTTTTAGTTTCCTCTGATAAAACCGTTGCCTTCTTGCTTATAGCTGTTGTTTGGCCATGACGAAAACATACAGATGGCAATCAAACGCAAGTTAAACACTAATGTCAGAATCTGAGGAAGTTGTGGGTGGTGGGGGAAGTGGTGTATGCTGGAAAACGGTCGAATTTTGAAGTTGTTTTTGTGCTCGGGTTCCTACCCCGAAACCCTAAAGTTACAGAGTGCTAGTAAAAGCGATACAGACACCTTCAGGCTACGGCAGACCTGTACCACTCAACCCATTGTAAGTCGATGTACCATCTCAATGGGTTTAGGTAATATATTATAAAGGTTGAAAAAATACATAGTGTGTATGAATACAATATGCACTTTTTGTTTACATAAACATTCAAATAATAACATTAAAAATGATGACCAGATTTCAAATCAGTGTCTTGCACCATCTACTGAACGGTACAAGTTCAAATAAAGGTTTAACAAAAAAGGTTTTATATAAAGATAAATCTCACAAATACATTTATAATGCACATTAGTTAATCTTTTAGTCAAATTCGGTCTGATTTTCCTGTGTGCCTGTCTGTTGCAGATGCAACCATGCACTGCACTGTCTACACAACGAGAAAGTTTTATCAGCTAACGGATTTTCCTCCAGCGATGAGCGCTCGCTGTCGCTCTGCTACGAGAGAAACACCCGTAGTGTTGGAGGACACCCCATCCTCTCTCTGTTGACTGAGCTCTCGGAGATTCTCAAAGACGCTACTGAGAAGATTTGCAGTTTGTTCAAAGGTTACATGCAGTTTGTAGGATGGTTTGTATTTATACGTGAAATATTATCACGGATCATTTATTGATATTTGTAAAACACAATATTGGTTACTCCACTGCATCTTCACTCTAATTGACCTTTGTTTAATTTAATTCTGTTTGTGTGCGAGTTGATTTTTTTCTTCATCGAGTTTGTTTACAAAGTGCTGGATTTGTTTGTTTAATTTTGGCACATAATTCACTCCATAGTGTGTGTGTGTGTGAGCTCAAGTCACTCCTGCTGTAGATCGAGGAAAGTGAAACACACGAGCTGTGAGTTTAATCACTCTTCAACTGACAGCTCTAACACACACACACACACACACACACACACACACACACACACACACACACACACACACACACACACACACACACACACACACACACACACACACACACACACACACACACATATTGTGACCTGGATAAGACTCTCGTTACACACATCTTTGCTCTACGGTGTGTTAACAGCGTGTCAGACGAGTGTGTGTTTAGCGCCGTCAGACCAGTGCGTGTGTGTGTGAGACGAGGAACAGAACACAGATACGTATAACACACACTCTCTGTCAGCCTTGTAATCCTGTGAGGAGGATTCGTTTGCACAGCGTTAATTTCATGCTCTCTGCCCCTGAGTTCCCTACACCTGTGTGTGGTGTGTGTGTGTGTCAGTAAGTGAGTGTGGGAGTGTTTGTTTGCATGAGAGTAAGCATGTGTATGTGAGAGAGAGAGTATGTGTGTGTGTTTGCAGAGTGAGAGAGAGAGAGTTTGTGTGCGTGAGAGAGTTTGTGTGTGTGCGAGTGTCAGAGAGAGTGTTTGTGTGTGTGTGTGAGAGAGAGAGAGAGAGTGTGTGTGTCAGTAATGGATGGCAGTATTGAGCGTATTCTCCAGCTGATGGTCGGGAATAAACTCTGGGAGCAGAACTGGCTGAAGCTGCTGTAATAAATCACTGAATGTCCAGTCAGCTTTATTCTTACTGCGCTTTATACAATACTGACTGTTTCAAAGCTTTACAGTGATGACTCGGTTCAGTGTTGACTCGGTTCAGTGTTGACTCGGTTCAGTGTTGACTTCGGTTTCAGTGTCTGACTCGGTTCAGTGTTGACTTTGGTTCAGTGTTGACTCGGTTCAGTGTCTGACTCTTGGTTCAGTGTTGACTCGGTTGGGAAATGGTGGGAAGAACACACCTGCCGTGAAAGAACACACCTGCCAGTGAAAGAACACACCTGCCGTGTAAAGAAAGCCCCTGCCCCCAGCATAAGAACACACCTGCCGTGAAAGAAAGGCCCTCCCCCAGCATAAGAACACACCTGCCGTGAAAGAAAGGCCCTCCCCCAGCATAAGAACACACCTGCCGTGAAAGAAAGCCCCTCCCCCAGCATAAGAACACACCTGCCGTGAAAGAAAGCCCCTCCCCCAGCATAAGAACACACCTGCCGTGAAAGAAAGCCCCGCCCCCAGCATAAGAACACACCTGCCGTGAAAGAAAGGCCCCTCCCCAGCATAAGAACACACCTGCCGTGAAAGAAAGGCCCTGCCCCCAGCGTAAGAACACACCTGCCGTGAAAGAAAGGCCCGCCCCCAGCGTAAGAACACACCTGCCGTGAAAGAAAGGCCCGCCCCCAGCGTAAGAACACACCTGCCGTGAAAGAAAGGCCCGCCCCCAGCGTAAGAACACACCTGCCGTGAAAGAAAGGCCCGCCCCCAGCGTAAGAACACACCTGCCGTGAAAGAAAGGCCCTCCCCCAGCGTAAGAACACACCTGCCGTGAAAGAAAGGCCCTCCCCCAGCGTAAGAACACACCTGCCGTAAGACACACCTGCCTGAGAAAGGCCCTCCCCCAGCGTAAGAACACACCTGCCGTGAAAGAAAGGCCCGCCCCAGCGTAAGAACACACCTGCCGTGAAAGAAAGGCCCGCCCCCAGCGTAAGAACACACCTGCCGTGAAAGAAAGGCCCGCCCCCAGCGCAAGAACACACCTGCCGTGAAAGAAAGGCCCGCCCCAGCGTAAGAACACACCTGCCGTGAAAGAAAGGCCCGCCCCCAGCGTAAGAACACACCTGCCGTGAAAGAAAGGCCCTCCCCCAGCGTAAGAACACACCTGCCGTGAAAGAAAGGCCCGCCCCAGCGTAAGAACACACCTGCCGTGAAGAACACACCTGCCGTGAAAGAAAGGCCCGCCCCCAGCGTAAGAACACACCTGCCGTGAAAGAAAGGCCCGCCCCCAGCGTAAGAACACACCTGCCGTGAAAGAAAGGCCCGCCCCCAGCGTAAGAACACACCTGCCTGAAAGAAAGGCCCGCCCCCAGCGTAAGAACACACCTGCCGTGAAAAGAAAGGCCCGCCCCCAGCGTAAGAACACACCTGCCGTGAAAGAAAGGCCCGCCCCCAGCGTAAGAACACACCTGCCGTGAAAGAAAGGCCCTCCCCAGCGTAAGAACACACCTGCCGTGAACGAAAGGCCCGCCCCAGCCTGAAGAACACACCTGCCGTGAAAGGGAAATTTTTCATCATAGAAAAAAATGATGAATTTTCATCATTGATCATGTTGTGATCGTAAAGATTAGGATATATAGAGGATTTGTAAGGTGTGTGTGTGTGTGTGTCTGATTCCAAGTCGCTACAGTCATAAATCACACGCTGAAACCATTTCAATAGGAGAACGAATAATTCTGACCCTTGGAGAAGATTGTGTTCACATGAGTGTGTGTGTGAAGGTTTCAGCTCCTCAGTACCATGGAAATGAGTGGCTCATTAGCATAAATCCTCTGAGTGTGTGTGTGTTGAGTTTGGGGTCAGAGGTCAGATGTCAAAGTTTGAGGATTACACCCATCAGTGTTCCTGATCC
The DNA here is from genome assembly GCA_030378365.1 of Hybognathus amarus. Lineage (NCBI taxonomy): Eukaryota > Metazoa > Chordata > Actinopteri > Cypriniformes > Leuciscidae > Hybognathus > Hybognathus amarus. The sequence continues at coordinate 189,569 of JAQIUQ010001308.1, read as the reverse complement.
TGGTTTAGAGTGTTTCCATGTTTCTAAAGGAACACCAGACTCATCAAGGACATGATGGGATACTGTTGCCATGGTTACAGACACAGGAGGAACATTCAAGCTAAATTACTTTACATCACATCAGTTTGATTCCCTGACAGGAACCGTCTTCAGCCCGTGTGTGTGTGTGTGAGCGGATGTTGAAGACACACACAGTCTTCGAGTCACTGTGAGTTTGAGCGATGACATGAACAGCACCACTCCTCTCCCTCATCACTCGTCGGCTGCGCTTCCTCTTCCTCATCTACTGCCGGCGCTGGCCTCTCCATCATCACGTCGGCGTCATTCCTTCCCATTACCTCTGGCCGTTTCTTCCCCATCTACTGCCGGCGCGCCTCCTCTTTCCTCATCTACTGCGGCGCCACTCCTTCCTCACTGCGGCGCCGCTCCTCTTCCTCATCACGTCGGCGCCGCTCCTCTTCCCCATCGACGTCGCGCCGCTCCTCTTCCTCATCACGTCGGCGCCGCTCCTCTTCCTCATCACGTCGGCGCCGCTCCTCTCCCCATCACGTGGCGCCCTCCCTCATCACGTCGGCGCCGCTCCTCTTCCTCATCACGTCAGCTTTCATTGTGTCCAGTCCAGCATTCAGTCTCGTTGCTCTATCACAGGTGTTCTTAAAGGGACACACACTCTGTCGCGGCAGTACTTAAAGGGACACACACTCTGTCACGGCTGTTCTTAAAGGGACACACACTCTGTCGCGACTGTTCTTAAAGGGACACACACTCTGTCTTGGCTGTACTTAAAGGGACACACTCGGTTCGCGGCTGCACTTAAAGGGACGCACACACTGTCGCGGCTGTACTTGAAGGGACACACACTCTGTCACGAGTGTTCTGTCTGAATCTGGATCTGAATCTGAATCTGATCTGAGAGAGCTACTGAGCATGTGCGGTGTGCCTCATTACTCACTTCATAGACAGTTAGTGTGTGTGAGTGGTTTGTGTTTTTAGGCTCTGCCTGTCGTTTCCACTGTCGTGGGTCAGGATAATTTCCACAGCTCAAGAGACAGTGCTTCTCAAACTCACACAGTCTCAGACTACATGATATCAGAGAGCGCAGATCGAGTCAGACAAGAAAGATGTCAGGGAAGTGTGTGTGTGTGTGTGTACATGTAACGAGGATCTTCAAACAGAGCTGGAGTTATTATGCACAGTAAGAAAGAGCTCAGTGTGGTGTGTGGAGCTGAATACACATCTCTCTCACACACACACACACACACACACACACACACACACACACACACACACACACACACACACACACACACACACACACACACACACACACACACACAACACACACACTTTCTCTCTCATCTCTCTCACACACACTTGCGTCAGTACCATAGACTGTAAGTAAGATGTGTGTAGTGTGTGTGAGTCACTCGTAGTGTTTCTAAAGCCCAAAGTGGGCGGGGTCGGCCGTCGCCATCACTTCCGGATAAACAAACATGTGCAGCACGGCGGATTAGCTGAGAGGACATGACTATAACGTGATTACGTTTCACCCCCTCACAGTGGTCATTACGGGCAAAGTTAGCGATATAGACCAAACCCCCTTTTAGCTCCAGACTGTAAACAGTTTTTGTTTCTGCTGTAAATTTGGGCATTTTAACATGAGTGAGTCTCTTCTGCAGCGCCAGTGGAGGAACTGCAGGTTACGTCAATCTGTGCTGGATTCAAGAGAGAGAGAGGAAGGTTGCTGCTTGATAAATACAGTCAGCTATGGCATAAGTAAACAGCTTGGATATGTGTCGCTGTAATACCAGCAAATCCAAACATTCGCTTTTAAAGTGACAGCAGCCTAAAAAACCTGTGTGTCATTAATGTGTGTGTTCCCGGGCTAGTGTCCACAGTCTCACAGAATCCTGTGGGAAACACTGAGAGAGTTTCATGCACACTTCATGTATTGTTGACCATGACGTGAAGCGTTCGGTGTGTTTTCCACAACGCTGTAACTACTACTGTATAGTAAGATGCGTCGTTGAAGAAATCCACTCACGACTGTTTCCCGAAACCGTACTGTCTCAAATGGGTCATTCAATCACACTGTTTAATGATGTGATGCAGGTGTTGGAGTAATAACTGTCTTTAATGAATCTGTTTGAGATGGAGACTGAAGAGGTTCACATTCGGCTTCAGAGACTTCAGTCAAGGCCAACGTGTTCTCTGAACCTTTCATCAGATTGTTCTTCTCTTTTATTGCTCATATGTGAGAATTCTGAGTGCATTCATATTGCATTTCATATGGTGATGTGAAGAGGGTTCCTCATCTTCAGTCGGGCTCTGGAACGGTGTGTGACGTCACTGTCCGTACGAGCGATCTTCACTCTCATTTATACAAACACACTGCAGCAAATACATAAACCTGCCCTATAGATATAACTGCACACACACTCTCTCTACACACAGACACACACACACACAGACACACACACACACAGACACACACACACACACACACACACACACACACACACACAGACACACACACACACACACACACACACACACACACACACACACACACACACAGCACACACACACACACACACACACACACACACACACACACACACACACACACACACACACACACACACACACAGACTGTGTGCGGCCGCAGTGACCACTCTATAGCTGGGACGTTTGGCTTACTTCTTTAACAAGCTATCCAGAGCAAAGAAACTTAAATTGTACCTTTTTGATGAATGTGGTGGAATTCCAGCAGGTATTAGGTTGATAAGCTGAGCAAGGCAGGCAGCGGGCAGTTTTGTTGGTTAGTAGTATCAGACAGGATGGATTCCAGTAATCCAACAAACAATTGGTAGTTGTTTTGAAGAAAGAGTGTTAAAAGGCACAACTTAAATGTCAAACTAATGTCTACGTAGGGTTCAATTTATTCAATAGCGTTTTTATAGCAAAGTAAAGAACTGTATGCTTGTACGTTCCCAAAGCTTCCTTGTTCTTTTCTTGTGTTTGCAAAAGTGAGAGGCGGCCATCTTTTTATTCGAACATTCTCACCAACTGTCAAAATAAAAGTCCCTACAAAATAAAGGATCCTAAATCTAAAAAAAAAAAATAAATAAATAAATAAATAAATAAATAAATAAATTTCCAGTGCTCCAATAGCACAACAATTTAGACTAAACTAAACTCAAAATAGCTCCTACATAGCCGGCCCCTTATAGCTGCTGCAGAAGGCAAGCTATAATTAACTAAATGTAATTTTCCAAGGAGCTATATATTATTTCCTTAAACTCATTATACATTATTCACAAGAATAAATGAGTGCAAAGATTCAGTGTATGCATCTGAATGAAAGTGTGTGCACGTGCGCAAGTTCACTCAAGTCTCACTCAGCTTTAGATTGTTGGCCTTCTACTAGCAAGCAGATCTTGCTGATAGGTCTTTCCAGCTGGCTTGTTTTAGTTTGAAGCCGTACGCTGCGGACCAAGCCTTTGGAATCAGGGAAGGCTTCAGTTACTCTAGCCAGCATCCATGATCCTCTTGGCGCTGTGCTATCGGCTACTAGCACGACATCTCCTGGACAGAAGTTGCGTCTGACACAAGACCATTTTTGCCGTGTTTGCAGGAGAGGGAGGTACTCTCGGACCCAGCGTTTCCAAAATAAGTCGGCAATGTACTGGACCTGTCTCCAACGACGCCTAGTGTAAAGATCTTCTTTCACAAACAAACCTGGAGGTAGAACAGGCTGCACCTTAAGTTGCAGTATATGATTAGGTGTCAATGGCTCCAAGTCATTTGGGTCATCAGAAACAGTCGTGAGTGGACGGCTATTGAGAATGGCCTCAACCTCACACATTACGGTCTGAAGGCCTTCATCATCAAGATACTGCTGGCTGGTGACTGACCTTAAAGTCGTTTTGACCATGCGAATCAACCTCTCCCATATCCCTCCGTAATGGGCACCATGGGGAGGGTTAAATGTCCATTTTACCCCCTTTTGGAGCAGACTTTTTTCAATTTGTTGCTTGTTCCAAGATTTCAAAGACTCTTTTAGTTCTTTTTCAGTTGCAACAAAGTTTGTTCCATTATCTGACCGTAACTCAGACACTGGTCCTCTTCTGGCAATGAAACGTCTGAATGCATGAATGCAAGAGTCAGTGTCAAGTGAATGTGCAACCTCCAAATGTATAGCACGGCTGGTAAGACATGTGAAAATCACACCGTACCGCTTTACAATGTTGCGACCTCGTTTTACCTCTAATGGCCCAAATAATCAACCCCTACCCACGTGAAGGGCGGAAGGTCAGGAGTCAACCTGTCAACTGGCAAATCTGCCATTTTCTGTTCACCTGCACTTAACTTGACTCTTCTGCACCTGGTGCATCCATAAACTACCTTTCTGGCCAGAGTGTTAGCGCAAGGAATCCAATATTTTTGTCTGAGTTTGGAGAGCATGAAATTTCTTCCACTGTGTCCAACTTCTTGATGGATGTGCTGAAGTAAGAGTTTGGAAACGTGATGGTCTTTCGGGAGAAGAGCAGGGTGTTTCTGCTCAGTGGGCATTGCCATTTTGCTCAGACGCCCACCAACCCTTAAGATGCCCTTGGTCAGAAAAGGATCTAACCTGTAGATGGAGCTGTTTCTGTTTACATTTTGCATGCCTTTCAGCAAACAGGCTATTTCTTGTGGGAATTCCTGCCTTTGGCAAAACTGTAAAATTGCAACTTCAGCATCCTCTAAATCACTGCTTGATAGAACATATGGAACTGTCTTTTCATGTTTTCCTTTTCTTGTGGTCATGATATATCTGTTCAGATCTTTCTTGCCGTTCTTGACTAACTTCAACAGAACAGACTTGAATCTCAGGAACCATGCCACAGCTTTCTTGAGCTTCATCCAAGTTGAGAAATAATTCATGAGGTAAGTAGTGGCGTTACAACTTTCCTTCACAGCAACATTGACAGTGACAACTCTTTTCCTTAATTCAGGGTCATCCTGAAGGAGAATGGGTTCAGATGGATGTTCTGGCCAGCAATGAGGTGGTTCCTTCAAAAAATCTGGGCCATTGATCCATGTTGTTCTTTTCAAGAATGTGTTGACATGTAGTCCCCGGGAGGCGTAATCAGCGGGATTGAGTTTTGTGCCTATATACTTCCATTGGACGACATCTGTCGCACTTCTGATTACATCAACACGGTTTGCCACGAAGGTTAGGAATCTTCTACTTTCATTCCGGATGTACCTTAGAACAGTCATGCTATCCGTCCAAAACAGAGACTTTTCCAATTCCATTTGCAACTCCTCAGATAGCATCTTGTCCATTCGTACAGCCAAAACTGCAGCAGTGAGCTCCATTCGTGGTGTGGTCATCAGTTTTAAGGGAGCAACTCGGGCCTTTCCCATTATAAAGGTGACGTGGACCTTGTTGCTGCTAGTAAGCCTAAGATAGGTAACTGTTCCATACCCAAGGTCACTCGCATCACAGAAGTGGTGCATCTGTGCTGTTTTGACATCTCCAAAGTTGTTTGGTACAAGACATCGGTTGACCTTGAACTCCCTTACTCTTGGAAGATCTTGCCACCATTGCTTCCAGGCTTGTGCATGTACCTCTGGCAAGTCTTCATCCCATCCAATGTTCTGCTTACATAACTCTTGCAAGATGCGTTTTGCTGGAAAGATGAGAGGTGCAAGGAATCCAAGTGGGTCATATATAGAACTGACCATGGACAGAATCCCACGTCTGGTGCATGGACGCTCCTTTATGGTCACTTGGAATGTAAAAGTGTCTTCTTTTACATCCCACTGCACCCCCAGCGCTCTTTCAACTGGCAAATCTTCTATGTCAAGATCGAGATTCTTTATGTCCTTGGCCCTCTCAGGTTCTGGAATGGAGACCAAGACAGCTCTATTGTTACTAATCCATTTGGTCAACTTAAAGCCTCCAGTTGCACAGAGTAATTTCAGCTCTTTACAAAGTCTAATGGCATGGCCTTCTAGGTCCACTGCTTTCAACAAGTCATCCACATAGAAGTTGTTCTTGACTGTGCTAGTTGTATCAGCTGAGAAGCACCCTTTGTTATCCTCAGCAGTCCTCCTTAAAGCATAACTTGCACAGCTAGCTGATGATGTTGCGCCAAAAAGATGTACAATCATCCTGTACTCTTTCAGTGGCTGACTAACGTCCCCATTCGGCCACCAAAGGAAGCGCAAAAAGTTCACATGATGAGATGGGACCTTTACTTGATAGTACATTTTTTCTACATCAGCCATGATTGCGATGCTGTCAAGACGAAAACGGACCAAGACTCCAATTAAGCTGTTTGTAAGGTTGGGACCTTGAATGAGTTCAGTGTTCAGTGAGGTACCCTGATAAGCTGCAGAGCAGTCAAATACCACACGCAAGCTCCCCTTCTTTGGGTGAAACACACCATGGTGTGGAATGTACCACACCTTTCCATTTTCCTGCATCAACTGGTCTTGGGGTACAAGTTCAGCATGTCCGCTTGATAGGACCGTCTTCATAAATGCACTATACTCATTATGAAAGTCACTATGACGTTGAAACTTTCTTTTTAAAGACAATGCTCGTTGCTCTGCCATGTGACGGTTGTTTGGCATCATAGGATTATCCTTCTTGAATGGCAAAGGCAATTGATAATGTCCAGCCACTTTCTCAACCGAGCTATCCATTATCTGCATGAATTTGTGGTCTTCCACCGACATTTGTTTCTTTTCCTCAAAACTCTTTTCTGGGAATTCATGGTTGTATTGCTGAATCAAAAGTTCACTCAGGCTATCAACAGAAATCCGATGTGCATGAACATATTTCTGACCTCGCTTGTTGATGCATGCATTCTCAGTATGGAGAAGTCCATTCACCACCCAACCTAGCAGTGTTTTAACAGCAAAGGGTCCATTACCCTGGCTATTGATAATTCTCCAAGGTTCCATCAATTTGGGTGCATTAATCCCAATCAGAAGGTCAATCCCAGCATTAATGTTGGGAATATCAACATCTTGAAGATAAGGCCATTTTCGAATATCTTCTCGTCTGGGGATATGCTCTCTGTTGACTGGAATTTCCTGCTGAGTGTACACTTCAGGTAACTTTATGAATTCCTTTCCTTCCAGGCTACACACTTCCAGGCCCTTGACTACCAGGCTGTTAACAGATTTCTTTTGCCCCATAGTGCGCAGAAGTATTTGTTGAGGTTTCCCATTAGCATTCAAGTTCCTCCTAAGTTGTTCTGTGCAAAATGTTGCAGAACTCCCTGGGTCAAGGAAAGCGTATGTCTGAACTACATGACTTGAATTACTCAGTTTGACTTGAACTGGTATTATTGCAAGTGTACAATGTTTATCACTACAATCAAGTGCTTCTGATTTCAGTGAAACCAACCCGCTGCTCACTGCCTTTTTGTCTGAAGGACCTGCATTACTCTGCTCTCCTGCTACATTTTGAGGTATATGCAGGATAGTGGGATGTAATTTTGAACAAACTGAACAGGTTTGTCTTCTTTTGCAGGTCATACTCATGTGTCCTTTAGCAAGACAACCAAAGCAGACACCTTTAGTCTTTAGCAGCTCGAACTCGTGCGTTGTGAGACTTCCGCATCAGCTCTTGACATGACACAATCTCATGCTCACCATTACAGGCAGGACAAAGTTTTGATGAACTGTTTTTAGGCACATTGGATACTTGCATTGTGCTCTCTGTGTTGTTCCTTGGGGCGACTGCTACTGTTGTGGCGAAACTGCTCCCTCTGCTCTTTTGCACGAAACTCATTGGCTTGCTACTAACAGCTGTTTTTTGTGACCTTCTGGCTGAGGAGCCGTCTTGGAGGTTACCAAAAACTGGGTCTTGTAAAATCCTGGCCTGCCTTTCCAGGAAGGCGACAAGATCGGCAAATCCAGCTCTTGCTCCTGTTCGTTCCCTGATGTCAAAAGCATGTGATCTCCATTTTTCTTTCACTTTGTACGGCACCTTGGAGATTAGAAGCCTCAGGTTTAATGGAAGGTTCAGCTCATCCATGTACCTTAAGGTACGCATTACATTACAGCATCCACGGAGGAAAAGAGCATAACTGTACAGAGCTTCTCCATTGTCTGATGGGATATTATTCCAATTTAAGGCTTTATCCATATACGCATTAGTAATTTTAAATTCATCTCCAAAATGAAATTCCAATAGGCGCTTTGCCTCTGCATACCCTCTATCAGCATCCACATGGAGACAACTTCTGACCAGCTCCTTGGGTTGTCCAGAGGTGTATTGTTCAAGGTAATACAGTCTGTCTTGACTATTGCTGGTATTTTTCTCAATACAGTGTTCGAATGCCTGCATAAATGGTCTGAAGTTCAGAGGTTCACCATTAAACATGGGTAGGTGCTTAGTTGGAAGTAAAGTCATTTTCTGTTGCTGTGCAATAAGATCAGCAACAGCACCCAGGTTGCTGGTATCCGAGCTTAAAGGCACATGTGGAAAGGAAGTACCTGTAGCTGCTTGTCTGGTCGGATTCAGTTGTAAGGTCTGGACAGGCCTTTGTGTTCTCCGTGGTCTTGTATCCTGTGTTAAAACCTTTTGCAATGGTGTTTTGGGAACAGCAGAGATTCTGGTGTATTCCACTGGTGAGGCTTCTGGGTAAACATGCTCCTTAATTTTGTCGTATTTGCTCTCCAGATACGCATTCATGCCATCTCCTGGCAATTCTGAAACTTCTATCGGTTTAAGTCTAGAGTTCATAGGCTCAGCATCAATGCTCTGTAACACTTGCACCTTCGCATTAGCTGCAGCCAACTCTGTTTCAAGTTCAACTCTTTCCATAGCATTTTGCACTTTAATTCTTTCCATTTCCAAGGCTTGTTTTTTCTTCATTCCTTCAGCACGTTGCAATAGAGCTGCCTTTTCAGCTTCAGCTATTAAACGTGCGGAAGACACTGATGAAGATTTTGAGGAAACACAGTCACTAGAGCATGAAGATTTTACTTTACTGGAACGTGCTGCCACAATGGATATACTGTCCAGAGGAGATACCACAGTTTGAGGTTCATGGCTTTGAGCACTCTTCCACATTTCTACCTCATCCAAAAATGCTTCAAAAGTTTGCATCTTTGGTTGGTACCAATCATCATTGTCACTTTTCTTTTCCTCTTCCTCATGCAGCACTTGGACAGATTGATGCACATCTTTAAATTCATCCAATGCTACATGGAGCTGTTCAATGCCTGTGTCAACGGCTTCAATATCTCCACATTTTAATAATTCCTTTAATTCATTCATTTTGCGTGTACACACGCCAAGTTTTCCTCTGCGTGTTTGCACAGAGCTCTTTAATTTTGCCATCAGCCATATTTCAGATTGTTTGAGAACCATAAAAATATATATATTTTTTTTTTTTTTTTTTTTTTTTTTTCAAAAAAGGTAAACAGCACAGTTATCTTCAACTCAGTTCATTCTCAACTGTCTTCATTTAATCTTAAATGTGCATGAACAAAAATCATGGTCTGCTCCTGTAGCAAATCCAGTATCAAACAAAAAATGCACTCCAATAGTGAACTTGAAAAGGAGAATTCTCAAAAAGATCCAAAACTTCCAAGCTTCAATAGCAGTCAAACAAATGCTTCCATAGGTTCCAAACAATTCAGTTGTGAAGCAGTGTAAACGATCGCAAAGTTCTTTACTAAATGTGATGGCGGACCACTGATAGCTGGGACGTTTGGCTTACTTCTTTAACAAGCTATCCAGAGCAAAGAAACTTAAATTGTACCTTTTTGATGAATGTGGTGGAATTCCAGCAGGTATTAGGTTGATAAGCTGAGCAAGGCAGGCAGCGGGCAGTTTTGTTGGTTAGTAGTATCAGACAGGATGGATTCCAGTAATCCAACAAACAATTGGTAGTTGTTTTGAAGAAAGAGTGTTAAAAGGCACAACTTAAATGTCAAACTAATGTCTACGTAGGGTTCAATTTATTCAATAGCGTTTTTATAGCAAAGTAAAGAACTGTATGCTTGTACGTTCCCAAAGCTTCCTTGTTCTTTTCTTGTGTTTGCAAAAGTGAGAGGCGGCCATCTTTTTATTCGAACATTCTCACCAACTGTCAAAATAAAAGTCCCTACAAAATAAAGGATCCTAAATCTAAAAAAAATAATAAAAAATAAATAAATAAATAAATAAATAAATTTCCAGTGCTCCAATAGCACAACAATTTAGACTAAACTAAACTCAAAATAGCTCCTACACAGACACACACAGACACGCACAGACACACACAGACACACACAGACACACACATACACACACAGACACACACACAGACACACACAGACACACACAGACAGACACACACAGACACACACGACACACACACAGACACACACCAGTCTCACACACACACACACACACACACACACACACACACACACACACACACACACACACACACACACACACACACACACACACACACACACACACACACACACACACTCTCTCTGTCCTTAGGCAGCTGCTGTTTTTCACTTGTTTTCTTGTGATCAGGATTAATTAGTGTTTCTCATCAATAGTGCTGCAGATAAACATGTTGTGGTTTGATCATTATAATGGAGGCCCTGCAGACATCGATCCAGTCCAATGTCGGTCTGTCCTCAAACACACACACACACACACACACACCGGATGAATCTCAGAAACATTAGCACTCCTGCAAACTCTTCCACAGTTAGTTTAGTGCAGATCATGAAGTGGTTCAGCCTTTCATGAGTGTGTGTGTGTGTGGGTGTGTGAGTTGATATACATGAACCAAAAACGCCATGAAGTTGGTCTGAATAAAAAGCATTTGTTAATGTCTTTCCTGCTGTTTCAAAATAACCACTGTTTGCTGTGATGCCTGGTGTGTGTGTGTGTGTGTGAGAGAGAGTATGTGTGTGAGTGTTGCTGGCTTGCTGTAACAGCTGGTGTATGAGAGTGTGTATGTGTTTGTGTGTGTGTGTGTGTGAGAGAGAGAGAGGTGTGTGTGTGAGTTTGCTCTGAAGGATTCTGTGCTAGACCTGAATTCTGTCTCAGCAGCGAGTGTGTGTGTGTGTTTTGAAATCGTACTATCGGGTCGGACCGAGTTGGTTCATATTAAAGATGTTACGTGACGGACGTCTCGATCACTGGTGTGCCTCAGGGCTCAGGTTCGGGTCCGCTTCTGTTTTTCTGATGACACCAGCTCTACCTCCAGCCTCATCTCCTCCCTCTCTGGCTCTGTTCATCTGAACTTCAATCAGGTTTACATGTAATTCTCTTCAGTTAAACCTTGAGAAACCTTTTAAAGGCACATGTAAATAACATTACAGGTCAGATTATTATCGTCTGAAGAAATATGAATCTTCTTCGTTTTGTTTCCGCTAATCTCAGATTGATTATTGTAATTCTCTCGTCTGTGGTGTTTCACAGAAACGTCTCACTGACTTCTCATGGTCTGGCACTCACAGATCACCTCACGAACACCGTCACTGAGCACATCACTCCAGGCGACTGGTGAGATATATATCGCGTTCACTTATAAAGCTCTGCACAGTGTAGCAGCGTCGTGTGTGTGTGTGTGTGTGTTCACCTACTCGCCTTTAGATCTGCTTCTGCTGTGACTCTACTAATGTGTACACTTGACCACTCTAACCCTATCACTAACCCTAACCCTTACCCTTTGGAATACCATATACCTCAAGACATACACAAAACGTCTATTCGCTCAATATTTAAATCATGTCTTAAAACTCATTTTTTAGATTAGCTTATTTTGATTGGCATAGCCTTGGTGTATTTTTTTATTCATGTTTCTATATATTGTTCATGTATTTGGTTGTTTGTAAGGTGTCCTTGAGTGTCTTGAACGGCGCCCATAAATGGAATTAATTATTATACTGTGTGTGTGTGTGTGTGTTTGTGTGTGTGTGTGTGTGTGTGTGTGTGTGTGTGTGTGAGAGAGAGAGAGTGTGTGAGTGTGTGTGTGTCTGTCTGATGTTTCACCAACTCAGTGTTCAGTAATTTATGTGCACATGCACGTACTGTAAATCTGGTGTGTTTGTGTGTGTGTATTTAAATTGTCCACATCAGTGATGAAGGATTTGTCAGATGTGGAGGACAGATGTGAGGCGTGACTGTTGTCATTAATGTCTTTATGGAGATATCTGAACGCTGGACAGTCCAAGAGCATGCTGGGATATTTACTACTATACAGACGCCCTGCGTTCAGATGATTGTTCAGTCAGTTCTCTTCTCACTCACACACACACACACACACACACACACACACACACACACACACACACACACACACACACACACACACACACACACACACACACACACACACACACACACACACACACACACACACACACACACACACACACACGTTTGAGCTCCAGTAGTGTTGAAATATATTCATTCTGATCTATGATTAATGTACACAAACCGTACTCTGTAAAAATGCTGTGTTTTTAATTTTAACCCAACCGTTGGGTTACACATGCACTGGGTTAGAATAACCCACAGTTGGGCAGTGCCGCTGTACCAGCCCACTCATTGGGTCATTATTGAGTAAGGATGGCTTGAGTTGAGTTTGGATGGGTATAAAGCGCATTGTGTTCTCCTGATAGGAGGGAACTGTTGAGCTTCTGATGATGTCACTTCCTGTAACGCACATCATTTCTGGAAAAGAGCCAAAACAAAGACTAACTACATATTCAGAGAAGCTTGAAGCGTTAGAAGTGTGTATCGTCTGCTGGTCGACACACTGATGAGGGCTGAGGGTCACTCGCCTGTATTAAATGAAGAGGTTTCTGAGAAGTGTGTGTGTTTGCAGTGAGTGTGTGTGTGTTGATGGTGTGTTTGCAGTGTGTGTGTGTTGGTCATTTAATCGCTGCATTTCTGTCCATTTATAACTCAATAAAGCACATCATGTCCTAAAGCGTCGGAGCACTTTAAACTCATCGACCTGACACACTGTCTGATCCAGAGCGGCACGCGTGAGCCGGGTGTGTGTGTGTGTGTGTGTGTGCTGTAACAGCACAGGTGTTTCACAGCAGCGTTACAGTGATAACAGGAGATTACAGTAACAGAGAGTGTTTTACAGCAGATCTAGAATACTGTTATTGTCCAGATAAAAAGTTTTGATTGATTCACTTTGGTTATAAAGATCATTAGTGATTAACTTAGGGACAGGAAGCCCTTAACGGCGCATCCGCATGATTACAGTGTTTGAAAGCTGTTTGGAAATAAAGATAAGTTGGCTTGGTGTGTGTGTGTGTGTGTGTGTGTCAACATGTAGAGCGAGGCCAGACCTCTTCCGCTTTACAGATCGTCTGCATGCAGCGTTTTCCTCCAAAGTGTGTGTTTTTTGTGTTTGTCAGTAAGTGTTTTAGTGTGTGCTGTTTTAAATATTAGAAAAATAAATCACCTTAAAGGGGCAGTTCACCCTAAACTACTGTGATGATGATTCCCTTTCTGGACAAGGACAGTACACACACACTCACTCTCGGACTAACTCTAGAATATCTAAACTGTGTCCCGCAGGTGAACGGAGGTCTGACGGGGTCGGGACAACACGAGGGAGTCATTAATGACATCATCATCTTCATTTTTGGGTGAACTGGCCCTTTAACTTCAGTGGTGGTTTATCTGAGTCTCTCTGAGCCTGAAGTCTTCGTGTGTGTGTGTGTGAACGCGGATCTGTAAGTGATGTCCAGCTCACTTCAGGTTAAAGTGAATAATAATACCCAGAGGCTCCACTGCCATTCACAGCAGCTCATGAATATTCATTCAGCTCATCTGCATAATGTGCCGTTTATAATGATGAAGGGAGCCGTAGACGAGTGCGGGACGTGTCAGAGTTCAGAGACTCGTTTAATCGTCGACTTCAGTCACCGGCGGAAACTTTATTCACCATCAGATGTGTGTATTAACACAAACCGTCAATATGTCACATGCGCTACTCACGCTGATAAAATCTTGGATAGATGTTATGGTCCGACCCCGGGAGCGTACAGGTCTCTGTCTTTACCCCCTCTTGGGTCAGCTGATCATAAGATGATTCTAATGACTTCTGTATACACTCCGATTGTAAAGCAAGTGAAGAAAGAAATACGATGTGTGAAAGAATGGACACCTAATATTGAAGTTTTGAAGGGTCAGCGCAGTCTCATCCCAATTCGTCATATAACTGACGTTTTGGGACGTCTTTTGACCATTCGTCAATATATGCCTTTTAGGGCCCCCTTGCAACGTCGTAGATGACGCTATGGGATTCTGAACTCTACCCCAGACCTAAACCTAACCCTTAACCCATCTCGTCACCTAACTGACGTTAAAGGTAAAGCGTCAGTTGTATGACGACCCGGGATCGTCATCTACCGACGTTTAAGGGGGCCCTAAATAGTCGTATATTGACGAATGGTCAAAAGACGTCCCAAAACGTCAGTTATATGACGAACTGGGATGAGACTGTGTTAGAAGGGTTGTTTTGATGGCACCGATTGGAATATGTTTTTGAACACATGCTCTGATTTGAACAATCAGGTGGTTACCATTTCTAAATATATCACTTTCTGTGTTGACTCTGTGAAACCAACAAAAAAGATCACTCTGTATCCTAATAACAAACCCTGGGTCACAAAGGAGTTAAAATGTATCTTGAACATGAAAAAAAGAGTATTTCTTGTGGGGACTAATGAGGAAAAAAAAACAGATAAATAGGGAAGTTAAAAGGGCAATAGAAATTGCCAAAAATAATTACAAGAATAAAATTGAGAGTGTGTTCATGCATGGTAATCTTAAAGCTGCCTGGAAAGGAATTAAGAATATGGCTGCAGTGAGTACATTAGCACCAAAGCAACATACATCAATTGGAAGTCATGACACTGATCTAATTTTATCTAAAGAATTTAATGATTTTTTTTCTCGCTTGGAAACATCCCCGGTTGTTGATGAGATTACAACTTTTAGAGGGAACTTGAGATCGTCTAATAATTTTAAAATTAACCCATTTAACATATTAAGAGAGTTAAAGGCCACACCGCTTAATAAGGCACCAGGTCCAGACGGTATATGTGGTAGAACACTGAGATACTGCGCTGATCAGCTTAGTGGAGTTCTGCACTTACTTTTTCAGTCGTCGTTGGATCGAGGGTTGGTACCTGATTTGTGGAAAAGTTCAATTATTATACCAATACCAAAAAAAGCTAAACCAGATTCTTTAAACGACTATCGTCCTATCGCCTCTGACCTCTTTAATTATGAAGGTATTTGAAAAGAGATCAAGAGGTATATAATGACAGTTGCTGGACCACTTTTAGACCCATTGCAGTTTGCATATTCGTGCCGGCAGAGGCGTAGATGATGCAAAAGTGTTTCTGCTAAATACTCTTAGTCGTCATTTGGAAAAGAGTGGGGCTTTTGCGCGGCTTTTGTTTGTGGACTTCTCATCCAGCCTTAACCTTTTTTACAACCTGTTCAGCTGGGGCAAAAACTTATCAGTCAGTTTAATTTTGATCATGGTTTAGTTTTATGGATCATGAATTTTTTAACAGATAGACAACAGAGGGTTAGGATTAATGAGGTGTTATCAGACATTGTAAATACCTCTACAGGTACCCCTCAGGGATGTGTCCTCTCTCCCATCTTCTTTATCTTATACACAAATGACTGTCAAAGTTCACAAGAGAATAGTTATTTGGTTAAATATGCGGATGATACTGTGTTGCTCCTCACTACTCAGATCAGGAATATGGTTCTGTTTTGAACAAGTTCATTTCTTGGTGTAGTAATATTACGTTAGATCTGAATGTTTCAAAAACAAAAGAGATGATAATAAATTTTAGTAGAAGAACACTGGCACTTCAACCTCTTGTCATCAATGGCATATATGTGAAGAACAAAAATTCGATTGCAGGGTATTGTGAACATGTGCTCTAAAATCATGGGTGTTCCCTGTACGAAGCCTTACATCTTACTATGAACAGCAGGTGGTAAGGATGGCTCATAAAATAATAGGAGATAGTAGCACACCCGTTGCATTCAGACTTTGAGTGGATGCCCCTTGGATGACGTTTAAGGGCAATTAAATGCTCTACAAATCGCTACAAATTTACTTTTGTGCCTGAAGCAATACCATTAAGTAATAAACTTAGGTGATGTTTTTACGTATTTATTTTGATATGTGTATATATATATATGTGTGTATATATGTGTGTATATATGTATGTATATATGTATGTATGTATGTATATATATATATAATTTCTTTTTTTTTATGTATTGAATGTATGTACTAAGTGTTTTTCATGTAAGGCACCATGTGAGTTCAAACTAATTGCCCGCGGGGATTAATAAAGCTTTAAACTAAACTAAACAAACTACTGATGATGTCACACTCCCTCTGGATATGGCCTGTGATTGGCCAGTGCTCTAAATGTGTGACTAATGAAATGAATCTTCGGATACTTGCTATAAACTGAACGTTTGGGTTCATCTGAGCGTTTCTCTGTGCTTTTTCATTGGAATGAAATATGATAAATGATCTTATAAAATATGTTTTAAGCCTCTCTCTCTCTCTCTCTCTCTCTCTGATATATTGTGTGTTTGGTCAGTAGTTGTGTCAGGAATGATGGTCAGTGGATGTTAGGGTTTGGTTAACCCCATAAATGCAGGACTGATTCAATCATTTATTGTTTTCTTTAGTGACCAGATGGATCTCTTAACTGTGTAACACTCTCCTGATATTAATATAAAAATAATTGCAAAAGAATACATTATCATATTTCATTTCCTTTTTGGTCTTTAAAGGGTCAAATTTGAGCAGATGTTTTTCCCATTATCATCAAAACTCATTTCCCGCACATCCATATTCTCATATTCATCTAGTTTTCATCAGTGTATTGAGACAGCTTCCTCGTCATCATCATTCATCATCATCTTCTGTTTTATATTTGTAGTAATTATGAGTGAAACCTCGACTTCATCGTGAATCAGAGAAATAAAGCTCAGTTTACTAATCAGAGATGAGATTATTGTTGCAGATAAAATTGTGTGTGTGTGTGTGTGTGTGTTTACGGGTTAATCGTTTCAGCTTGTGTGTGTGTCTTTCCTGTGAGCGTGTGTGTGTTTAAGTGTGGTGAGTGAAGTCTTTCGGTTCATGTAGTTTCCAGGTCATTTAATGGTCTCTGAGTCTGAAGCGTGCTGATTATGTCTGAGTGTGAGATATTGCTAATAATTATTGCATGTAGATTCTCATTCTGCTGTAAATCTGCTCAAAGTTTATTTAGTGGTGTTTTATAGATGAGCTCAGAAATGCAGATGTGTGTCATTAGTACACACACACACACTTTATCTTCACAGTGAGGGATATTAAGTGTGTGTGAGCGGGTGTCAGTGTTTATTGTGCGTTTATCTGTCGCCCACTGATTTAATTATATCAGATTAGTGGGAAAAATGAACGTCGGCCTATTTATTTGTGAGCGTCAATTATGCATAAAATCACAGAGGTTCAGGAAAGAAGCATAATTAATAGAGGTTTTTAATATTCACCGCTAAACACTTCAGGACCAATAAACCGTGTGTGTGTGTGTGTGTGTGTGATCTGCATAAGAATATATAGGCTGACAGACGGAGACTGGAAACGGTGTCATGTTTACAACTTCTGCATTGACTGTTGGTTTCTATTATTGCTCAAATGTAAATGATGGATGGATTCATATGAACGTCAGTTCATAAGTCATTATTCACAGCGCTAATTAAAGAATAATCCATACACCGTCAGGCCCTGATGTATTCATCAATTAAAAAAGATAACTGGAGCCAATAACTCTTTGAGCTAATGAATATGAGCAGTGGGAGATGGAGCCGCTAAGTGTATTAATAAAGCAGGACCAGGTCATAATCTGAGTTATGATTCATTAATTAGTTTCACTGTGGAATGTGTGCAGCGTTCGTCTTCCCACTGACGAGATTGAAACAATAATAATGAATACGCTGAGATTAGTGACAGCTACAATCAAATTAAACACAAAGCTTCATATTCATAATTACACTGTAAAAATGTCATTTAGAGTTTAATCACGTGTTCAGTTCCTCTGCTAACGACTGAGCTCTGGTGGACGGTGTGTGTGTGTGTGTGTGAGACGCTCAGATGATCATAACCACAGGACTCCTTCAGATTTAGTGTATTTGCTTCTGATTGTGAATCTCGCATCATCAGGATAATCAGTCGCATGACATGAGCTAGCGAACCCGAGTCACATGACATGAGCTAACGAAGCCGAGTCACATGACATGAGCTAACGAAGCCGAGTCACATGACATGAGCTAACGAAGCCGAGTCACATGACATGAGCTAAGGAACCACGAGTCACATGACATGAGCTAACGACCCCGAGTCACATGACATGAGCTGCGCACGGACCCGAGTCACATGACATGAGCTGGCGAAGGCCAGAGTCACATGACATGAGCTCACAAACACGTGTCACATGACATGAGCTAACGAACGTGTCACATGACATGAGCTGGCGAGAGCAGAGTCCACATGACATGAGCTAGCAAAGCCGAGTCACATGACATGAGCTAACGAACCCGAGTCACATGACATGAGCTAGCGAACCCGAGTCACATGGCATGGAGCTGGCGAACCCGAGTCACATGACATCGAGCTAACGAACCCCTGATCTTCGAGAAACATGTGATTACAGTCGAGTTGACGTGAGGAAGGACAGCTTCAGTCTCTTCTTCATCCTCTTCCTCATAAAGCATCTTCATCACACTAACCATGTCAGTTTGCAATGCAAATAAATCAAAGTGACATGATATTATTAAACACAGACGTCACGGTGAATATCAGGTTTACCAGTCAGATGAAAATGCAATAAGCGATCATGTTTCCCTCAGATGTTTATTGGCTTTGATTTGTTTGCTCAGGTTATTAAAATTTAAATGCAATGATTTGCTTCTAGAATAAGAACCTTCTGTGTGTGTGTGTGTGTCAGTAGATTCCAGTGTGTCTTTAGTGAGTTGTGTGTGTGTGTGTGTGTAGAATTTTTTTCTATGTGTGTGTGTCATTGGATTCCAGTGTGTCTTCAGTAAGTGTGTGTGTGTGTGTAGGTCCGAGCAAGCCACTTCTGAACATCTGTCGTTTGCACACATGTTTCTCTGATGTGCGTATATTAAACTATAGATATTAAACCATATTCAGAACATGAGACACCATTAGATCATTACAGTGGTGATTTCTAAACCAGTGTCACTTTTCTGCTGAAGCCTCGTCTCTGATTATTCTAGATTGTAATTTGCATTTAGAATGGACATTGCTTTGTATAAGTGTTCTCAAAAAAAGAAGACCTTGACTTGCGGGTCACGAGCCTCTTCAGTTCTGAACCTGTGAAACCTCAGTCGGAAAACAGCCGGCGGACTCGATTCCTGCAGCGCTGCAGAGACCATCAGGTTCCTCACAGAGAGTTTATCACACACACACACACACCGCTTCTCTCATCACAGATGTGGAGCTGTTACTTCCAGAAAACGGAACAAATAAATAGAAGAGCTTTGGACAGAATCTATTATTTCATGATGGACTCCAGTGTGTGTGTGTGTGTGTGTGTGTGTGTGTGTGTGTGTCTGTGTGTCCCTGGATTCCAGTGTATCTTCAGTCAGTGTGTGTGTGTCAGTGGATTCCAGTGTGTGTTCAGAAATAACGCTGTGTTTCACTACAGTCAGCCTTTATCCACTGGATCCTTCACTGGAAGGCAGCGGTAGCTTCACTCCTGATAAAGCTTTACTCTGAATCTCTGCACCAAGAAGTCCATTATTCTCTAAAAAACACACTGGGTTAAAAACAACCCAAGGACTGGGTAAATATACATGCTGGGTTAATTTTACCTAGCGAATGTTGTTGTTGATTTAACCCAGCATAATAGGTTAATTCATTTTTATGGATTAACTTGAATCCTCTAATTTTTTTTAAATACTCCACACAACCACTGGTTTGCATGAAAATTCTGTTATTTTTTTATCATATTTTTCAAGGAAAGTATATTATATTGTTTTAAAACATATTGCCAACATTTAAGCTCGTTTAACAAATATTGGAAGTACAAATTATAAATGTTTCAGTAATTGAAGTGTAATGGCCCAGTCTCTGTTGTGCCGTTTCCACTGTAACGGGTTGGTATGTCTGACCCAGGATCTGGGTAACACTGCAGAGTCCAGATATTGATGTTTTAGGTGGTTCTGAAAGGATTCTGATGTATCTGCATCTATGTCCATGTGATTTATTCGTTCCATTGATTTTTTTTCTGTGTTTACTGCTAATATGTGTTACATTGTTTTTGTGGAATATCTCAGCATTCTCAGAACTTTCTGAACATTCTGGCAAAGGTTTGCTCAAGGTTATTTGGTCTTTAATAATGTTCTCAAAATGTTATCACAAAAAACATGATTTATACATCGTTCAGGGAAGGTTATTCTTAAAACATTTTAGTTGAATGTTCATTTAACCCTTTTTAAATATTTCAGAACATTCATAAGCAACATTCCCATAATATGTGCAAAATAATAAAAATAGAGGAAACATTCCCTTAGTGTTTTCTCTAATGTTCACATAAACCTAGAAAAAACAAGAAACTGATGTTTTGAGCATTCAGAGAGCTTTCAGTCAAGTTACAGTCAAGACACAGCAGCGTTATAGTGATAACAGGAGATTACAGTAACATTACAGTAAGTGTTTTACAGCAGATCTAGAATACAGTTATTGTCCAGATAAAATTAGTTTTGATTGATTCACTTCTGTTGAAGATCATTAGTTATTAACTTTGGGACAGAAAATCCTTAAGCCCTTAGTGTGTTTTATTGCTGGATCAGATCTGAGTGTGAGCAGCAGAACGAGTGTGTTTTATTGCTGGATCATTTCTTTGGTCTGTGTCACAAATCTCTTTACTTCGCTTTGAGGAACTGTCTCTGATGTCTTGGATTGTGTTTCAGTTGTAGTGTAAGCCCAGCCTTTTGCATTAGCATTTTGCTAATGTTCTCAGTAATGTTATTTCTGAAACTTCCAGTTTTTTTAATGTTTCAAAAATGTTTCCTCTTGGTTATGCAGACATTAAGGAAACATTTCATTGCATCATTCTTCAAACATTATGAGAACGTTACTGTTGAATGTTCTCTGAACGTTACTTTAGAATGTTCTCTGAATGTTACTTTAGAATGTTCTCTAACGTTACTTTAGAATGTTCTCTGAACGTCTACTTTAGAATGTTCTCTGAACGTTACTTTAGAATGTTCTCTGAACGTTACTTTAGAATGTTCTCTGAACGTTACTTTAGAATGTCCTCTGAATGCTACTTTAGAATGTTCTCTGAATGCTACTTTATAATGCTCTTAGAATGTTCTCTGAAACGTTACTTTAGAATGTTCTCTGAACGTTACTTTAGAATGTTCTCTGAACGTTACTTTAGAATGTTCTCTGAACGTTACTTTAGAATGTTCTCTGAACGTTACTTTAGAATGTTCTCTGAACGTTACTTTAGAATGTTCCCTGAACGTTACTTTAGAATGTTCCCTGAATCGTTACTTTAGAATGTTCCCTGAACGTTACTTTAGAATGTTCCCTGAACGTTACTTTAGAATGTTCCCTGAACTGTTACTTTAGAATGTTCCCTGAACGTTACTTTAGAATGTTCCCTGAATCGTTACTTTAAATGTTCCCTGAACGTTACTTTAGAATGTTCCCTGAACGTTACTTTAGAATGTTCCCTGAACGTTACTTTAGAATGTTCTGAAACAAGTAGAAACATTTCAAAAAAATTTATTCCACGAATTCCGACTGAAATCTTTTACGGGAAAAACATTCCATGCTAACGTTTGAGAACATTATTAAAGACCAGATAATTTGGAATTAACATTCTTATTAACATAACTGGAAGAATGTTTGTTCATAATGTTGAGAGAACCTTGCCTAAATGTTCTGAGAGAATCTAGGTTTGATTCTTCTTTTGCACCATCCGTGAAGATCGCAACTCTTCCCGAATGCCTGACTCAGAGCTGTGCTTGGGATCAACACTGTTCGTTTATTTATTACTCGTGTCGTGACGCACGTCTTCATGAGATGCTCTGCTTGTCCAACTGAAGGTCCACCACAAACAAAAACACCACAGAAGTATGTAAGGTAGGGATGCACAATATATCAGCTACCATATCAGTATCGATATATGTTCATGTTATCGCTATCTGCCCAATAAAAAAATTATAATTTTATTTGTTATTGGTATTGGCCAAAATTTTCATATCAGTGCATCCCTAATCTGAAGTCATCATTGTCTCTCAGAAACACACCTGTGCAGAATATCAATGGAATATTTTTTATTTTATTATTATATGTAAATAAATGATGTGTATTATTATGGTGTTTTTGTCTGTTTTGGACTGTCGCGGCTCAGTGGTGTAAATGGTTTGTTCTGTGTTTATTGTATAGTTTATAGTTGCTGGACTCAATGCTCTCCTGTGGGAAACTGAGGAACATGATGCTCAGACCAAAGCCTTTATAGAGTGGAAATGAACATCCAGGAACTTCATCATAATGACCGCTGGTGTTTCTGGAACGTAACAATGATCTGTCGAGAGTCGTCCGGTTCTGAAATGAAGCGCTTTGATCTTCGGTTACTCTCCAGATCATGACTGTGCAGAATCCATTCAGACATTAACAGACCAGAGAGAGAGCGTGTGCAGGAGAGAAACCATGTTAGCTGTTAGCTGTTAGCTGTTAGCACTTGCGTTATGATAAACCCCGTTCTGATGATGTCATCCTGCATATGTGATTCTCTGAGAATTTGAGTCTCTGTGGGCTGAAAGAATAATTGAGGTGCCCAGAAACACACGCTACACACACACTCAAAAACACAGTGTATTCAGTTAATGTTTTAACTTTATTCACAGGGGAAAAATTATATGGATTGCATGCATTTTTATTGGTACGTTTTTCTTCTCATGGCATCCTTGAGATTTGACACTTTAAATATCAATGGGTGTCGCTGATGCCGTTAAAAGCGTTAGTGTTGTTTTTGATTATATATTATTATGTATGGGGCGGCAGTGGCTCAGTGGTTCATGTAGGTTGTCTACAAACCGGAATGTTGCTGGTTCAAACCTCGGTTCCACCAGACCAAGTGTCGAGGTGTCCATGAGCAAGACACTTAACCCCAGCTGTGTGTGTGTGTGTGTGTGTGTGAGAGAGAGACACCTAACCCCAGCTGCTCCTTGTACGGCTGACACCGCCGTCGGTGTGTGAATAAGTGTATGAGTGGGTGAATGTGAGGCAAAATGTAAAGCACTTTGGTGGCCATTAGGTCTATGAAAGTGCTGTGTAAATGCAGTCCATTTACCATATTATGATGTAGAGGTTATGATGTACCATATTATGATGTATTATGGCTAGTGAACTCATACAGATTCAAATGGGCGGGCCAGGCTATATGAAGTCCTGGTTCCAGTGTTAGCGCAGGGGTTGCGATTCTCTTTGGGCCAGAGTATAAGGAACATCCTGTGAGTGTTTCTGAATGGGTTCCTGGTCGAATGTTGTGTGTTGATGTAACGGTTCATGGACTTCATTTTTCCCTAATTAATGTGTACTTCACAAATATTGGTTCAGAATGAATTCTCTTCTTTAAAAAACTGAAGTCTGCTTTAGGTGATGTTTTGCAGGATATAATGGTCGTTCTGGCTGGGGATTTTAATTGTACCATAAATCATGATCCAACTGTCTTGTTTTCCCAGACATGTCCTGTTTTCATATAACAATATAACCATTTTCTATCCATACAGAGGAGGCATAACCTACTTTAAATGTATTGAAATTAATAAGGTATCTTTGAGTAAACTTCGAATATCATTTTGAGTAGGCCCATCTGTTTGTCTGGGCCGAGTGTCCTGGTTTTTGGTTTTAGAAAAGTGTTGGGGTAAAGGTTTTAGGAGCTGCTCCCACTGCTTTATCGGATCACCAGCACATGTCTGTGGAAGCTTTGGACATTTAATAGTAGACTGTTGCAAGATCACAACTTGTGGACTCTTTCACATTTTGGGACTGTTATTTTCAAGCTGTTGGAAAAAGAGTTTTATCAGATATGTATAAAGACTGATTATTATTAATCAGAGATGTGACACAAAATGTAGAGAATATCTCATGGTTTCTGATGATCTTGCTCCCTCTTTTAAAGGCCAGATAGTTTTGTTTCTAAGTTTAATAAGGCTGATTTATCGTCCTGTTAGGGTTTGCTTCTGTTGGACCGGGCGATGCCGCTGTCCCCGTCTCTCCTCATGGGATTTACTGCAGGATTCAGACGTTCACTTCTCATGAAAGCTCTGTCTGTCTCTTCATTTATGGAAGATGAATTCAGATTTCATAAATGCTTGATTCGTGACTCATCATCCTCATTATTCCTGATCTCAGACCGATACAGACGTCATATTTCTATTCCAATCACTGCTCACTGCATTATTCATGAGCGTTATGAATATTTAACCCCGAGGTGGGGGGTGTGATTGGTCGTGTTTGGGGTGTGAGCGAGACTTAGTGTCACGTGTGCTTTACGTTGCTTCAGTGAAACGGTCTACAACAGAAACGATGATAATTCAGATAAACGGTAGTCCAGAAGAGAGAAGAGTGTTTGGAGTCGTCATTGTCTTCATCTGACAGATGATCGTCTTTAGGAAAACAGCCTGGAAGTGCTGATGACATCATCTACTGCTCAAGGGCGTGTCCCTCATTAGTGTGAAGCCAATCAGGGAAATGCATCATTCTCATGGATATTATTGATCTCTCACAATCACTGCAGAGCGAGAGAGAGTGTGTGTGTGTTCATGTTCAGTCTGACTGACTCACTGATGTCTGTCTTCTCTTCTGTGTGTCTTTGGTTAATGAGTACAGGTGCATTATGGGTAATGTGAGTGGGGGGTAATTGATGTGACACTCAAGCCAAAGGTCCTGCAGTTTCATTCTGCCCTGACCGACACACACACACACACACTCACTCACTCACTCACTCACACACACACACACACACACACACACACACATTAGTGTTGCGTGTGTTAGTGCTGCCCTCTAGTGGAGCTCGTATGGTTTACAGTAATCTACATGCCTGTTCTCTAGATCATCATTCACTCATCGGTGTGTATTCTGTAGTGAACTGTAAACGCACGATTGTGGAAGAAGAGGAGAGATTTCTGTCGGAGAAACGTTCTTTATTCCAGCAATTAGAAATGAAATGTTTTCAGAGCAGAGTTTGTGGACTCCTTTATAAACGTTAAGCGGTTTGGATAAACATAATGACGGATAATAATGTGCTGTGCTAACAAGCTCTGAACTGTTAACGACCACATCTAACCAATCAGCAGCACTTCTCATCGGCTGTTAGAGGACAGTTCATCCTGGCATCATCTGCATGGGTTCCTGTCTTTAATTTAACACACACTCACACACACACATGCTCACACACATGCTCACACACATGCTCACACACATGCTACACACACACACACACACACACACACACACACACACACACACACACACACACACACACACACACACACACACACACACACACACACACACACACACACACACACACACACACACACACACACACACACACACACACACACACACACACACACACACACACACACACACACACACACACACACACACACACACACACACACACACACTCAAGCCCCAGTGACTTACATTGTATTTGTTTTCTATTATAAACTGGTTTCAAACAATCTTCAGAATCTCTTCCTGTGTGTTAAACTGAAGACAGAAACTCAAGTCAGCCACACGAGGGCGCAGTGTGTGTGTGTGTGTGTGTGTGTGTGTGTGTGTGTGTGTGTGTGTGTGTGTGTCGGTGAGTGTGTATGAGTGTGTGTTTGGCTGGTCATCTGTGTAGTCGTATCCAGGATGCGCTGGTATGCTGTTGCCATGGTAACATCAGCATCTCTCAGCGGATGTTATTCAGAGCTTCACGTCACAGTAACTCGTGATTCAGGCATAACCAATCACAGTGACACAGGATATACCATCTGACCCCTGACCTCTGACCTCACCACACCTGTGTAATAAAGCCGTCCGCTTCATCGGACACGTTTGACACTAGCATTATTCCTGCTGTATGAAAAGGGAAATAATGATATAATCAGATTCATTAGTGAGATTAGCCAGATGTCACAGTTAATGTGTTTTATAATAATCTGTGCCTCTGTGAAGGATTTACAGCTCGTCAGATCTTTCACACACTCGTGATTAGCACAAAACAACTCGGCCCTCAGTTTGTTTAAAAAAAAACACGGTTACACTAAAGACACGGGGTCAGAGGTCAAGGGGCCAGAGGTCACGGGTCAGAGGTCACAGGGTTGTGTGATCTGTAGTGTTTGTTGTTGTTTTGTATTGCCTTCATTTACATATGTTGTATGTGTGTTTGGGTTAGGTACTAATAATTCAGTAAGTCTGAATTATTTCCTGTGACACACTCACACACACACACACACACACACACACACACACACACACTCACTCACTCACACACACACACACACACTCACTCACTCACTCACTCACTCACTCACTCACTCACTCACTCACTCACTCACTCACTCATCTCACTCACTCACTCACTCACTCACTCACTCTCCCACTCTCCCACTCACACACTCACACACTCACATATATATATATATACATTTATTATCTCACTTTATTTTCATTATCTTATTATTATTATTATTTTTTATTTACTCACACTCTTATATATATATGTATGATTTACATATGTATATGCTATATGTATGTATGTATTATGCATATATGTGTGTATGTGTATTATTATGTATACATAACATAACAACATGGTTCCCATTGTCCATATATATACCTTATATACTTATGTATGTGTGTATACATATATGTATATATATATTTATTTCTTATCCTTATATATATATATAACGGTTCATATATATATATGCATATTATATATATATATACTTAATATATATTATGTTACTATATATATATATATATATATATTATAGATATTATATATATATATATATATATATAACCTATATATTTATTTATATAATATATATATATATATATTATTATTATATATGATATATCTATACTATATACTTACATATTTATTATATTATATATATATATATATATATATATATATATATATAACAACATATTATATATATATGATATATACATATATAAAGATACTATAAGATATATATATATATATATATATATATATATATATTATATATACACACACTACACACACTCTATATATATATATATATATATATATATATTTATCTCTCTATTTATTTATTTGTTTATTTATTATTTATCTATTTATTTCATTCATCATATATATATTATGTATATATATATATATATATATATTTATTTATTTTATTTATTTATTTATTTATTAATTTATCTTATATATATATATATATATATATATATTTACTTATTTATCTATCATTTATTTATTTGTTTATTTATATATATATATATATATTTATTTATTTATCTATTCATCTATTTATTATTTATTTATTTATTTATTTAATATACACACACACACATCACACACTCATCTACCACTCACTCACTCACTCACTCACACACACACACACACTCACTCACTCACTCACTCACTCACTCACACACACACACACACACACACACACACACACTCACTCACTCACTCACTCACTCACTCACTCACTCACTCACTCACACACACTCACACACACACACACACACACACTCACTCACTCACTCACTCACTCACTCACTCACTCACACACACACACACTCAGTTCTGCTGTGTATCACTGCATTAGATGGCCTGGTTGCAGTGTGTCAGAGTGTCCAGCAGGGGTCGCTGTTTCACAGAGGAAGTGACATCAGTGTTCAGGGATCAGTTCCTGCCAGATATAGTGCTGAAGAGAGGAACAGCAGGACTCTCTCTCTCTCTCTCTCTCTCTCTGAGGAACTTCCACTCGTCATCATTAATATTATAGATATATATATTATAGATCACTGTGTCTGTCAGACTCCGACTGGAGAGAGATCCTCACTGCTGTGAGACTGATTCACAGGAGCGTCTGAAACTGAAGGATTCGCTCCATCTGTGAACACACACGGACCGATTATGTGGATTAATGCAATCAGATGAAGGAACACTAAACATTGACGCATCTAACGATTTATTCAAACCCATTTATGAAATGAGTGTATTATTCTGTGTGAGGCGGTGAACCGCTCTTGTGGAGACT
The DNA here is from genome assembly GCA_030378365.1 of Hybognathus amarus. Lineage (NCBI taxonomy): Eukaryota > Metazoa > Chordata > Actinopteri > Cypriniformes > Leuciscidae > Hybognathus > Hybognathus amarus. Next base: position 161,173 of record JAQIUQ010001308.1, on the reverse strand, counting down.
GCTGATCTGCTGTCGTGATTGGCTGACAGACCTTGAGTGAACAGCCAATCAGCTGAAGCACAGTCGTATCGCATCATGTGACAGTGATACTGATGTTAAATGTGTGAAGGATGTGCTTACTCTCTCTCTCTCTCTCTCTCTCTCTCTCTCACACACACACACACACACCTGAGCTCTGCAGATTTGTGAACGCTTCAGCATTGTCAGTATTCTGTGCAGCTGTCAGGGCTGTAGCGCTGGAACTTCAGCTCTTTTACTAGTTTGTCATGGGTGTTGTTGCCAGGGTGTTGCTAGACAGTTACTATGGTTTCGTGGGTGTTGTTGCCAGGGTGTTGCTAGACAGTTACTATGGTTTCGTGGGTGTTGTTGCAAGGGTGTTGCTAGACAGTTACTATGGTTTCGTGGGTGTTGTTGCCAGGGTGTTGCTAGACAGTTACTATGGTTTCGTGGGTGTTGTTGCCAGGGTGTTGCTAGACAGTTACTATGGTTTTGTGGGTGGTTGCCAGGGTTTTGCTAGACAGTTACTCTGGTGTTGTTGAAAGGGTGTTGCTATACAGATACAGGGGTGTTGTGGGTGGTTGCCAGGGTGTTGTTAGACAGTTATTAGGGTGTCATGGGTGGTTGCCAGGGCATTGCTATGCAGTTACTACTGTGTTGCGCAGTGCGATGTTGTTGCCAGAGCATTAGTTACTAGGGTGTTGTGTGTTGTTGCCTGGGTGTTGCTATGCAGTTACTAGGGTGTTGTTGCCAGGGCGTTTCTGTGCAGATAATGGGGTGTCATGGGTGGTTGCCAGTGCGTTGCTATGGGTATACTAGGGTGTCATGGGGGCTTGTTATGCAGTTACGAGTATATTGTGCCGCGTGTGTTGTTGCCAGAGCTCTGCTATACAGATAGTAGGGTGTTTTGTGTTGTTGCCAGGGTGTTGTTGTGTACAATCTACCGTGTTGTGAGTGTTTGCTTGGGTGTTGCTATGCAGTTATTAGGGTGTTGTTGCCAGGGTGTTGTTGTGTACAATCTACCGTGTTGTGAGTGTTTGCTTGGGTGTTGCTATGCAGTTACTAGGTGTTGTTGCCAGGGTGTTGTTGTGTCAAGTCAAGTCACATTTATTTATATAGCGCTTTTCACAATACAGATTGTATCAAAGCAGCTTCACAGTGATAACATGACAGAAGTACAACACAGATCAATAATATTGTTAAATGGTAAAAACCCAACTAAGCAAGCCAAAAGCAGGCAAAGCAAGGCGACAGTGGCAAGGAACCAAAACTCCATCAGATTGGATGGAGAAAAAACCTTGGGAGAACCCAGGCTCAGTCGGGGCCAGTTCTCCTCTGGCTTACATTCATATTGTTTTTATATAAAATATTAAATATAAATATTGTTTATATATAACACGGTGCCATAACATATCGCCAGCGTCTGAGTCGTCTCTTCACAGGCGTTGGGGCATCTGAGATCCCCGTGAGAGGCTGGATACAAACTGGACCTGACGAGCGCCATTTTCTCGAGACAACCGTCCCGAGATAACAGCAGAAAGGCAGATGGGAGATAATTAGCATAGCTGATGTTCAGAATGATTTCCATTATACAGGAGTCGGTGTTAGAAAATCACTATCTCACAAACTCTCCGCAAGCCAACCATACGCGCCGAACGTGTTGAACCGTTTGTCTAAAAGGCTGTCGAGCCCCACTGGTGCGTTAAGCAGTTTCAGCGGCAAACGGTTCTGTATGGCATAACAGAGGACTAAAAGGTAAGAATTATGTGAATGCTTGACTGAAGAGACTGGAGGCGTTTTTAGTCTAGTTTTAAACTGTGTCAGCGAGTCAGGGCCTCTGAACTCGTATCGGGCAGGCTATTCCAGAGTTTTGGAGCTAAATGTGAGAACGCCCTCCCTCCTTTAGTGGACTTAGATATCCTAGGAATGACCAGAAGCCTTGAATTTAGTGATCTTAAAGAACGCGGTGGATTGTAGGGCGAAAGAAGGTCCGTTAAGTACATAGGAGCTAAACCATTTAGGGCTTTATAGGTCATTAGTAGTATTTTGTAGTTGATAAGGAACTTAATAGGTAACCAGTGTAGAGATGATAAAATCGGTGTAATATGATCATATTTTCTTGACCTAGTAAGAACTCTAGCGGCTGCATTTTGGACTAACTGTAGCTTGTTTATTGAGGATGCAGGACAACCGGCTAATAAAGCATTACAGTAATCTCAGTCTCCGAGGTCATAAATGCATGAACTAACTTTTCTGCATCAGAAACAGATAGCATTGTGTACAATCTACCTTGTTGTGAGTGTTTGCTTGGGTGTTGCTATGCAGTTACTAGGGTGTTGTTGCCAGGGTGTTGTTCAGTAGACTCTACCATGTTGTGAGTGTTTGCTAGTGTGTTGCTATGCAGTTGCTAAGGTGTTGTATGTTTTTGCCTTTGCTTGTGCTTGTAAATGTTTCTGCTTTTTGCCATTGTAGTGCTTTCAGTTAGAAGAGTGTAGTGTGTGGTTGCCAGGCCATTGCTTCATATGCGTCAGTATATCCTCTGGGTCTAGTGTGTACAGTTTCTACATGATATTTCCACTGTTTGTGATGTAATTGCTCGTAATATAGTTCAAGGAAGAATAAATCCTTTTTCTTTTTCATTGCTGTATTAATTTCATCAGCTTTTTATCATCACATCTACAGAAGAGCCTTTTAACTTAAACAAAAGTGTCTTTCTGCATGTTAACCAGGTGAACTCGGGTGTGTGTGTGTGTTTGTGCTTCATCATGAGATCAGTGTCTGTTTGTCTGCTGACCGACACACACTCCCTGCAGAAAACCACACATTTACACACAGGAATTAGAAATTGACTCGTCAGAGTCAACATTCATAAATCCCTCAAGTGTGTGTGTGTGTGTGTGTGTGTGAGAGAGAGAGAGAGAGAGAGAGAGAGAGAGAGAGAGAGAGAGAGAGAGAAAGTGTCTGTGTGTCTGTGTGTGGAGGGTTTGACCTCTCTCGACCCTCAGACATGAACAGCTTCTTGTCATCTGCCACTCAAAGCACCGAATGAAGGAATGCGGAGGAAAAAACTCATTTCTCTGGAGGAAGAACAATCTCTCTTGTGTGTGCAACCAATCAAGCATCTGTCTTCTGCCACACACACACACCTCTGCCCACAGCGAGAGTCACGAGCGCTGACCGCTCGGCCCACACCGGTGACTGCAGATGTTCTGGAGGATTGAGCTTCCTTCATTTACTCAAACACAACTCTGCATGATGTTTTCATCTGTCGAACACATAAACATCAGTGTTATCAGTGTTTCACTCCTCGTGTGCGTGTGTATGTGTGTGTGTCGATCCACAGGTGTTGGTGCAGGAGTTAATGACCATACAAAAGCTTTTTAGTCATTTCATGTAAATCAAGTGAGAATTCCTGAATGTTTTTAGATGTTCTGCAGACAGCAGATGAGTCTCACACACACACACACAACACGTTATAAAACGTTTTATTTTAAGTTTTCTTTTCGTTAGTTTAGCCACTGTTTCAAATAGATACCTAGGATTATGTTTTTATGTTTTATAAAATTTGTATTCGTTTGACATCGTACTTGCCGAGTTCACACACCTCTTTAATATTAATTTTGGTGATCTCCGACTGGCTCGAGTTCGAACATCATCAGTGCCGACGTGAATGAATAAGTGTGATCGAATCACCAATTACCAGGACACAATCAACAGGATTCTCAGTGGTTGTTTGACTGAGCGGGGAGAACTGGTTTGATGTTGTTTAACGGTGTTTGTGCCGTGACTACAGCGTCTGACGGTCACCTCAGTTGCCCTGCTGTGCGGGTTCTACAGCAGCCGGAGCCCAACAGAGTTCACTAACCTAGACGCATCCAAAGCAGAATCTAAAGCCCTTGCACTCTTACTATCCTCGATTAGAGTTTGGATGCGAGTATTCCGATTAGAGTTTGGATGCGAGTATTCGATTTGAGTTTGGGTGCGAGTATCTCTAATAGAGTTTGGGTGCGAGTATTCGATTAGAGTTTGGGTGTGCGAGTATTCGATTAGAGTTTGGGTGTGGGAGTATTCGATTAGAGTTTGGGTGTGGGAGTATTCGATTAGAGTTTGGGTGTGGGAGTATTCGATTACAAGTTTGGGTGTGCGAGTATTCGATTAGAGTTTGGGTGTGCGAGTATTCGATTAGAGTTTGGGTGTGCGAGTATTCCGATTAGAGTTTGGGTGTGCGAGTATTCGATTAGAGTTTGGGTGTGCGAGTATTCAATTAGAGTTTGGGTGTGCGAGTATTTCGATTAGAGTTTGGGTGTGCGAGTATTCGATTACGAGTTTGGGTGTGCGAGTATTCGATTAGAGTTTGGGTGTGCGAGTATTCGATTAGAGTTTGGGTGTGCGAGTATTCCGATTAGAGTTTGGGTGTGCGAGTATTCGATTAGAGTTTTGGGTGTGCGAGTATTCGATTAGAGTTTGGGTGTGCGAGTATTCGATTAGAGTTTGGGTGTGCGAGTATTCGATTAGAGTTTGGGTGTGCGAGTATTCGATTAGAGTTTGGGTGTGCGAGTATTCGATTAGAGTTTGGGTGTGCGAGTATTCCAATTAGAGTTTGGGTGTGCGAGTATTCGATTACAGTTTCGGGTGTGCGAGTATTCGATTAGAGTTTGGGTGTGCGAGTATTCAATTAGAGTTTGGGTGTGCGAGTATTCGATTAGAGTTTGGGTGTGCGAGTATTCGATTAGAGTTTGGGTGTGCGAGTATTTCGATTACGAGTTTGGGTGTGCGAGTATTCCATTAGAGTTTGGTGTGCGAGTATTCGATTAGAGTTTGGGTGTGCGAGTATTCGATTACGAGTTTGGGTGTGCGAGTATTCAATTAGAGTTTGGGTGTGCGAGTATTTCGATTACAGTTTGGGTGTGCGAGTATTCGATTAGAGTTTGGGTGTGCGAGTATTCGATTAGAGTTTGGGTGTGCGAGTATTCAATTAGAGTTTGGGTGTGCGAGTATTCGATTAGAGTTTGGGTGTGCGAGTATTCGATTAGAGTTTGGGTGTGCGAGTATTCCATTAGAGTTTGGGTGTGCGAGTATTCGATTAGAGTTTGGGTGTGCGAGTATTCGATTAGAGTTTGGGTGTGCGAGTATTCCATTACAGAGTTTGGGTGTGCGAGTATTTCGATTAGAGTTTGGGTGTGCGAGTATTCGATTACGAGTTTGGGTGTGCGAGTATTCGATTACAGAGTTTGGGTGTGCGAGTATTCGATTAGAGTTTGGGTGTGCGAGTATTTCGATTAGAGTTTGGGTGTGCGAGTATTCCGATTAGAGTTTGGGGTGCGAGTATTCGATTAGAGTTTGGGGGTGCGAGTATTCGATTACAAGTTTGGGGGTGCGAGTATTCGTATTAGAGTTTGGGGTTCGAGGATTTGATTAGAGTTTGGGTGTGCGAGTATTCCATTAGAGTTTGGGTGTTCGAGTATTTCATTAGAGTTTGGGGTTCGAGTATTCGATTAGAGTTTGGGTGTTCAAGTATTCGATTAGAGTTTGGGGTTCGAGTATTCGATTAGAGTTTGGGGTTTCGAGTATTCGATTAGAGTTCGGGGTTTCAGTATTCGATTAGAGTTTGGGTGTGCGAGTATTCGATTAGAGCTTTGGGTGTGCGAGTATTTCGATTAGAGTTTGGGTGTGCGAGTATTCGATTAGAGTTTGGGTGTGCGAGTATTCGATTAGAGTTTGGGGATGCGAGTATTCGATTACAGTTTGGGGTGCGAGTATTCGATTAGAGTTTGGGGTGCGAGTATTCCATTACAAGTTTGGGTGTGCGAGTATTCGCATTAGAGTTTCGGGTGTGCGAGTATTCGATTAGAGTTTGGGTGTTCCAGTATTCGATTAAGAGTTTGGGGTTCGAGTATTCGATTAGAGTTTGGGGGTGCGAGTATTCGATTAGAGTTTGGGTGTGCGAGTATTCGATTAGAGTTTGGGTGCGAGTATTTCGATTAGATCGAGTATTCGATTAATTAGCAATAAAAACAACACAGAATGATAATAAATAAAGAACAGAGCTAACAGACGCTAAGCAGTCAGCAGACAGGAGCAATCGATCCCTAACCTGCAATCTGCCCAGACACGACCCACAACTGGAAGAAGACCAAAGACAAACATGACCAACACAACACACTCACACTCTCTCTCTCTCTCACACACACACACACACACACACACACTCTCTCTCTCTCTCGCATCTGTTAGGTTCGATGGCTTCTTCCTCTGTGTTACTGTAGTAATCTGGAAGTGAAAAATAAGCCTGCGTGACTCAGACGAAGTGTGAGAGTGTGTTCCTGCTGTTAGTGTTTAGAGCTTCAGTCGTAGAAATACATCACAACTTTTACATCACAGCAGAAACTAACTCACACTACTGTATTATTTTCATGTGTTCACTGTGAAGCTGCTTTGATGCAATCTGTGCTGTATAAATAAAGGTGACCATCAATAACTGACCATATAGAGATGAGCGTTATCTCATCATTCGAACGATTCATGGGTTGAGCAGACAATAAACATGTTTACCAGAGGGAACACACACACACTCGTTCACACTCGTGCACAAACTCGCTTGCACACACACACACACACACAAAACACACACACACACACACACACACACACACACACACACACACACACACACACACACACACACACTGTTTAATGGTGTAGAATAGAAGAGCAGAACTGAACAAATACAGGTCTTTTATTAAAACATTTGCTTGCATCAACTGATTTTATTTTTATTTATTTGCTGTTTTCTGCCTGTTAATGCTCCTTTTGTGCTGTCGCACAGAAAACGCAGATGTTTCATCCGCATGATGAATGTTTGGTGTCTGTGTGTGTGTGTGTGGTGCGTTCAGGAGTCTTCGAGCTCATGTTCTCCTGGATCCGACATGTAGAATCGGTTCTGACCGGGTTTGTTAATCTGATCTGATCAAACTCAGCCGTTAGCTGTGGATGATGTCACTTCCTGCAGGGTGATGTTATGCAGGAAGTGGCTTTTGTGGGGGATTTTATAGGATATAAAGTGATATTGAGGAGACAGGACAATCATGTTTATATTTCAAAAACCGCTGGAATATTTGTGAATAAACGATTCTGAAGGAGTTGATTGGGTTTATTCTCCGTGTTCGGCCGGTTTGGTCTTCTCCGCTGATATTTAATATACTGAAAGTGGTTTTCTGTCCTCAGTCAGAGTCAATATGAACCTGTCACCTTCCATCAGCGTGATGCGAATCTGTTTCTCTCGTCTGTAAAGCCGGACCTTCAGAAACTCGCTGTGGCCTGTGAGACGGAGGGTTCAATCGCAGTTATGGCGTGTCTGATTATTAAAGCACAATTAATCTTCCTGCAGCGCTCAGACAAACAGAAGCACGAGTCTTTGATGTTGGAAACAGTCGCTGAAGATGAAAGCCGCGCGGAAGCCGCCAGCGTTTTCAAGAGTATATGATGCGATACGCCTTATGTTTCATATTCATGCGCCGATTCTCAGAGGAAATGAAGAATGGAGTAAGAATAGACACACTCACCGTTTCCTCCAGCAGTTTTAAATGGAGACACACACACACACACATAACGTCTTTACACATGAAAATCTGTGAGAAATATATAAATATATGCACGTAACATACAGTATATGTGCGTAATAAGTGGAGAGTCGAAGGCGAGACTTGAAGAGCAAAAGCCCAAAACATCAATAATACAATTACAGTTCCAATGCATGTTTAATCCAGGTTTGGACAGATTTTGGTTTAAACAAGACAAACAACAACTCTCTCTCTCTTCTCACACACACACACTCTATCTCTCTCGTTGCTTCTGAACGTGTTCATCATTTTCTGGAAACTTTGAGTCTGTGCTGATTAACGACTCTTAGTCAGATCTCAGAGAGTTTGTAGTTCAGATCAATGTTCTTTCATTCATTGAGGATGAGGAGGACGAGAGAGGTAGAGGAGAGGGAGGGAGAGGGAGGTAGAGAGAGAGAGGTAGAGAGAGACATGTTGGTCAGATGACAGATGGGCGCTCTGAGACCCTCAGGCATGTTTATGATTCCTCACAGTGTTGAACTTCAAAGTCTTTCAATTTCAGGAAGTGTCCGGGGAGAAACAGTGCGAAGAAGGTTTACCTGGTGCACACACACTCTCTCTCACACACACTCTCTCAGCACACACACATCACCACAACAGCTGTCACTCATCACACATCACACCAGTGTTTCTGATCCTACAATCACTAACACGCTCCAATATATCAAAGTCATAATGTGTGAGATTTGCATCACACAGAAATTTGTATTTATGAAGTTCAGCGCGGGAGAAACGAGAAAGAAAGTGTATCCTGAGGCAGAAGCGCACAACAACAGCTCAGTGTGACACTGGGAGATGAAATCCTCGTATGAAATATTTAGTGTGATGGTGTGGGCGATCGTAAGACTGACATGTGACAAGCTTCAGATCTCTCTCTCTCTCTCTCTCTGTGTGTGTGTGTGTGTGCGTGAGGCCGATGAGTGAGCGCAGGGAATATCAGCTGCTTCGGAAGAGGGTTAGTGGAAACATCAGTCCGTTAACGAGCTCTTCTTATCTTCAGCCGAGAAACTTCGCCGTCAATGGAAGAACTCATATTCACACAATCGTCCTGATTCTCCCGCCAGCCCGACATGATTATGAAGGAGACCAATTCATGACATCGGTCAAATCATTTCCTCCGGTAATGCAGGCACAGCGGACTATAATAAAAACTCCAACTCCGCCTGACATAATGAAAGTGAAGTAATTGAGGTTTGGAGGGTGGAACTCGTCTCATTACCAGCGAAAGTAATGCCGTCACAAACCGAGAGAAGCCAAATAAACACACGGACACGACAACACTCTTCCAGATTCCACGAGACAATACTTTAAAAGCCATTATGCGCTCGAATAATCAAGGATAGAGGAAGATCGTTTCTGTGAGATCTGACATGAGATCAACAATCTGACCGGCGTGACGTGATGTTCACCGCCACATCTCTTCATATGTCACATGGCAGGACAGAGTGTATGTGAGTGTGTGTGTGTGTGTATGAGTGAGTGTAATGTGTGACGTGTGTAAAAGTGTGTGAGAGTGTGTGAGTGAGTGTGAGTGGGACGTGTGTGATGAGCGACAGCTGTTGTGTTGAGTGTGATGGATAACGTCCCGTCTCTTCACATCTGTGATGATCCGGTCAGCCAAATCTCAATCAGTGCGAAGGTGTGTGTGTGTGTGTCTCTGGGAAATCATGATGGCCAAGGGCAGATCGATGACGTTTATTAAACTGTTTTCCTGGCTGACACATCGCATCCAAACCTGACCTTTCGCATTCAGCCTGCTAAAGCACTGCAGCTCTATCGAAACGCTGGAGAGAGGAGTTTTCTCATCTGTATTTCTCTTTGATCTCTTCACTGAGAGAAAGGACGGTTTCCACACAGCCCTGTGTCTCTCTGAACCCACAAAATAAAACTTCACGCTGCACGCATCATACAGTAACCACAGAAACCGTTTGCTAGTTTAGTAATTAAGTGTCAAAATCATGGCGTCTTTGAAGTCTCTACCTTTATTGCCTTGGAAACGGTGAGAAGCTGGTGTGTTTCTCAGGTCCTGCTGTAATGCATGAGAGTGTGTGTCTGTGGAAGATCTGTGTGTGTCTGTGGAAGATCTGTGTGTGTCTGTGTGTGTCTGTGGAAGATCTGTGTGTGTTCTGTGGAAGATCTGTGTGTGTCTGTGGAAGATCTGTGTGTGTCTGTGGAAGATCTGTGTGTGTCTGTGGGAGATCTGTGTGTGTCTGTGGAAGATCTGTGTGTGTCTGTGTGTGTCTGTGGGAGATCTGTGTGTGTCTGTGGGAGATCTGTGTGTGTCTGTGGGAGATGTGTGTGTGTCTGTGGGAGATCTGTGTGTGTCTGTGGGAGATCTGTGTGTGCCTGTGGGAGATCTGTGTGTGTCTGTGGGAGATCTGTGTGTGTCTGTGGAAGATCTGTGTGTGTCTGTGGAAGATCTGTGTGTGTCTGTGGGAGATCTGTGTGTGTCTGTGGAAGATCTGTGTGTGTCTCTGTGTGTCTGTGTGTGTCTGTGGAAGATCTGTGTGTGTCTGTGTGTGTCTGTGGAAGATCTGTGTGTGTCTGTGTGTGTCTGTGTGTGTCTGTGGAAGATCTGTGTGTGTCTGTGTGTGTCTGTGCGTGTCTGTGGAAGATCTGTGTGTGTCTGTGTGTGTCTGTGGAAGATCTGTGTGTGTCTGTGTGTGTCTGTGGGAGATCTGTGTGTGTCTGTGGGAGATCTGTGTGTGTCTGTGGGAGATGTGTGTGTGTCTGTGGGAGATCTGTGTGTGTCTGTGGGAGATCTGTGTGTGTCTGTGGGAGATCTGTGTGTGTCTGTGGGAGATCTGTGTGTGTCTGTGGAATATCTGTGTGTGTCTGTGGAAGATCTGTGTGTTTCTGTGGAAGATCTGTGTGTGTCTGTGGAAGATCTGTGTGTGTCTGTGGAAGATCTGTGTGTGTCTGTGGGAGATCTGTGTGTGTCTGTGGGAGATCTGTGTGTGTCTGTGGAAGATCTGTGTGTGTCTGTGGGAGATCTGTGTGTGTCTGTGGAAGATCTGTGTGTGTCTGTGTGTGTCTGTGGGAGATCTGTGTGTGTCTGTGGGAGATCTGTGTGTGTCTGTGGGAGATGTGTGTGTGTCTGTGGGAGATCTGTGTGTGTCTGTGGAAGATCTGTGTGTGTCTGTGGAAGATCTGTGTGTGTCTGTGGAAGATCTGTGTGTTTCTGTGGAAGATCTGTGTGTTTCTGTGGAAGATCTGTGTGTGTCTGTGGAAGATCTGTGTGTGTCTGTGGAAGATCTGTGTGTGTCTGTGGGAGATCTGTGTGTGTCTGTGGGAGATCTGTGTGTGTCTGTGGGAGATCTGTGTGTGTCTGTGGGAGATCTGTGTGTGTCTGTGGAAGATCTGTGTGTGTCTGTGTGTGTCTGTGGGAGATCTGTGTGTGTCTGTGGAAGATCTGTGTGTGTCTGTGGAAGATCTGTGTGTGTCTGTGTGTGTCTGTGGGAGATCTGTGTGTGTCTGTGGGAGATCTGTGTGTGTCTGTGGAAGATCTGTGTGTGTCTGTGGAAGATCTGTGTGTGTCTGTGGAAGATCTGTGTGTGTCTGTGGAAGATCTGTGTGTGTCTGTGGAAGATCTGTGTGTGTCTGTGTGTGTCTGTGGGAGATCTGTGTGTGTCTGTGGGAGATCTGTGTGTGTCTGTGGAAGATCTGTGTGTGTCTGTGTGTGTCTGTGGGAGATCTGTGTGTGTCTGTGTGTGTCTGTGGGAGATCTGTGTGTGTCTGTGTGTGTCTGTGGGAGATCTGTGTGTGTCTGTGGGAGATCTGTGTGTGTCTGTGGAAGATCTGTGTGTGTCTGTGGAAGATCTGTGTGTGTCTGTGGAAGATCTGTGTGTGTCTGTGGGAGATCTGTTTGTGTCTGTGTGTGTCTGTGTGTGTCTGTGGGAGATCTGTGTGTGTCTGTGGGAGATCTGTGTGTGTCTGTGTGTGTCTGTGGGAGATCTGTGTGTGTCTGTGTGTGTCTGTGGGAGATCTGTGTGTGTCTGTGGGAGATCTGTGTGTGTCTGTGGAAGATCTGTGTGTGTCTGTGGGAGATCTGTGTGTGTCTGTGGAAGATCTGTGTGTGTCTGTGTGTGTCTGTGGGAGATCTGTGTGTGTCTGTGGGAGATCTGTGTGTGTCTGTGTGTGTCTGTGGGAGATCTGTGTGTGTCTGTGGAAGATCTGTGTGTGTCTGTGTGTGTCTGTGGGAGATCTGTGTGTGTCTGTGGGAGATCTGTGTGTGTCTGTGTGTGTCTGTGGGAGATCTGTGTGTGTCTGTGGGAGATCTGTGTGTGTCTGTGGGAGATCTGTGTGTGTCTGTGGAAGATCTGTGTGTGTCTGTGGAAGATCTGTGTGTGTCTGTGTGTGTCTCTGGGAGATCTGTGTGTGTCTGTGTAGAGATCTGTGTGTGTCTGTGGGAGATCTGTGTGTGTCTGTGGGAGATCTGTGTGTGTCTGTGGGAGATCTGTGTGTGTCTGTGGGAGATCTGTGTGTGTCTGTGGGAGATCTGTGTGTGTCTGTGGGAGATCTGTGTGTGTCTGTGTGTGTGTGTCAGATGTGTGTGTGTGTGCGTGTGTGTGTGCATGTGTGTGTCAGAGGTGTGTGTGTGTGTGCTGCTGTCACTTCAGTGGTGTTGTGTGTCTCAGGGTTTTCTCTTATTAAAGCTGATGTGATGTTCAAAGTGCTGCTGATCAAAGGCGGTCGCTCCTCGTTCTCCATCTTTCAGGAGCTTCACAAGATCCTCCCGCAGAGTTCACTGATCCACATCTCCTCTCTCACTGATCACACACACACACATCTCTCGGAGTCGTGCGCAGTGTGAACCTCCACCGGATCTGGTGACGGTTAGCTAACAGTGAACGCTGAGACCATCCTCAGAGGTCAAGAGGTCAAATCATTCAGATTGAGTCATCAGGTCACTGACGGATGATTCTTTTCATGTTGGATTTGTGTCAAGTGTGAAGTAGATGAATGAAGTATTCATCATCTGACCGTACACACACACAGGTGAAGAATGATACACACAACACCTTCTCTGAACGGAGAAAGTTCAAGATTTAATAAACGATGAGGCAGTATTAATAAAATAATGTGTCTGTGGGTTCAGGGACGGTGTGGAGATCAGGTGTGAGTGGATGGAGTCTGTCAGCAGGGTTTCTATGACCAGCGGGTGTGTGTGTGTGTGCGTGTGTGTGACTGAATAGGTCCTCTCTGTGAGCAGCTGAGATACATGTTCAGTTCTTCATTTCTCGTAATCCAACATTACCAACTGAACGCTGAAATGAGACACTTTTAGAAGAGTGTGTTTAATCATGTGATGAGCCGGTGCATTATGGGAACGTGTTGTCCTGCCAGTCCATCAGCTCTCAGCGCTGGCGACGCTAGTCTGACGCCACTGACGCCAGCTGATGTGGATGGAGGATGCAGATGTTCATGCGTGATGATGTCATTGTGACGTATGTAATCCGTGAGTAAATGAAGGTACAACCTCAAACACACACACTTAAGCTTAATTGTGTGTGTTTTGGCTTATGGATTATGGCTGTGTTGAGTTCATAACTGTACAAACGGACACAAACACTCAGTTATTGATGGCTGTGTTGGGATCTGTTCACTCACACACACACACACGCACACACACACACACACACGAGTCAGACCTGAAACGTTTGATCAGCAGAGACACGTACAGATGAGAGACGCTGTTGTTTGCTCTGGGATGCGACTGCAAACACTGATGGACCGTTGGCCTGACTCTCGTGTTCTGCACGATGTAGGCGACAGCCGTGGGTTTGAGTGTGTGTGTGTGTGAACTGAAAATGACCAACGTCAGTCAGCTTGTAGTCGTGGATCAGTGTCCATCTGGACGCACCATTGTGAGTTTGTTCCACAGATCTTTATTCGGGATGTCTCTCAAACGAGGAGTATTCACGTGTGTGTTCCCAGAAACAGTTCCTGACGGTCCGGTCTTCATCCGGTGTGTTCAGCACATCTCCGCTGACCGGCTCTGGTCCGTCAGTGATGTCCAGGCCTTGATGGTGTTTGATGGGTGCTCCTGCGTCCTTCATTTCATTATTATTGCTCTAAAAAAACCTTGACTGATATTCTGATGAGGAACTTCTGGAGGAACATGAAACACAAGGCTTGTGAACATGAAGGACTTTCTCTAAGACCTAATTAAAGCAGCTTCTGTTATATTCACTGGCTCTTAGTGAAATCATTAGAGGTGCCTTTGATTCACAGCAGAGAAGCAGAAAATAGAAAAGATATTTTGAAATAGATATTGATGAATATTATATACATATTCAATTTCCACTCTTCCAAAGAGCCTCACTTCCACTCAGCGGGGCTTTCTCTCTCTCTCTCTCTCTCTCTCTCTCTCTCTCTCTCTCTCTCTCTCTCTCTCTGTAGTTCTTCAGGTTCTCTGTGTTCCTCCTGTTGTTGTGCACTGGTTTAACACAGTGTCTGATTCTGGCGCTCCTCTCGTTCTGAATGAAGATCTCCAGCCGCTCTTCTCTGTGTCCTTGGGAAGAAAGTTTCTCCTGTACTGGCAGCCGCTGTGATTCACGGGGTGTTTCATAAAGTCCAGCTCCTGCAGAGATGTGCGTCTGCCTGTTGTGTGTGTTTAATGCTGCTTAATAAATGACAGATGATGTGTGTGTGAACGCAGGTCTGTTTAATGAGAGCTTTGTGAGGAACGTGATATGATATGATATTCACTGATGTGAGCTGGACGGTGTGTGTCTGTTGGTTGTGAACATGTGAGTGCTTTATTGAGTGTGTTTGTCTGAGAAGTGTCGGACAAATGTTCTTGTGTAGATGCTTGTTTTACAGACATCTGGTCTTCATTATTATAATCAGTGTTTGTTCAGAGTTTCAACTCAGCAGAATGATAGATGTGTGCTCAGGATTCAGATCATACATGAGCGTCTGCGTTCGTTATGAGACAGGCTGTCACCCACACACACACACACTCACGCACACACGCACACACACGCACACACACGCACACGCACGCACGCACGCACGCACACACACACACACACACACACACACACACACACACACACACACACACACACACACACACACACACACACACACACACACACACACACACACACACACACACACACACACACACACACACACACACACACACACACACACACACACACACACACACACACACACTCACACTCACACACTCACACACTCACACTCACTCACTCACTCACTTAATCTCATTTACACTCACACTCACTCACTTACTCACTCACTCACTCACAAACACCGAGGGGCTCAGGACGAGGGGCTCAGGAGCGAGGGTCTCAGGGCGAGGGGTTCAGGGCTCAGGACGAGGGGCTCAGGACGAGGGGCTCAGGACGAGGGTCTCAGGGCGAGGGGTTCAGGGCTCAGGACGAGGGGCTCAGGACGGGGGCTCAGGGCGAGGGTCTCAGGGCGAGGGGTTCAGGGCTCAGGACGAGGGGCTCAGGGCGAGGTGCTCAGGACGAGGTGCTCAGGACGAGGGGCTCAGGGCGAGGTGCTCAGGGGCGAGGTGCTCAGGGCGAGGTGCTCAGGGGCGAGGTGCTCAGGGCGAGGTGCTCAGGACGAGGGGCTCAGGACGAGGTGCTCGGGACGAGGGGCTCAGGGACGAGGGGCTCAGGACGGAGGGGCTCAGGACGAGGTGCTCAGGACGAGGTGCTCAGGACGAGGTGCTCAGGACGAGGGGCTCAGGACGAGGGGCTCAGGACGAGGGGATCAGGACGAGGGGATCAGGGCGAGGGGATCAGGGCGAGGGGCTCAGGATGAGGGGATCATGGTGAGGGGCTCAGGGCTCAGGATGAGAGGCTCAGGGGATCAGGATGAGGGGATCAGGGTGAGGGGCTCAGGACGGAGGGGGATCAGGGTGAGGGGCTCAGGATGAGGGGATCATGGTGAGGGGCTCAGGGCGAGGGGATGAGAGGCTCAGGGATCAGGATGAGGGGCTCAGGGCGAGGGGCTCAGCATGAGGGGCTCAGGACGAGCCGGATCATGGTGAGGGGCCTCAGGGCGAGGGGCTCAGGATGAGAGGCTCAGGGATCAGGAAGAGGGGATCAGGATGAGGGGCTCAGGGCTCAGGACGAGGGGCTTGGGGCTCAGGACGAGGGATCAGGATGAGTGGCTCAGGACGAGGGATCAGGATGAGGGGCTCAGGACGAGGGGATCAGGGGCTCAGGATGAGGGGCTCAGCGACGAGGGGATCAGGGCTCAGGAGTGAGGGGATCAGGTATCAGGGATCAGGACGAGGGGATCAGGGCTCAGGACAAGGGGATCAGGGCGGAGGGTCTCCGGGTCTCGAGGGCTCAGGGCTCAGGGCTCAGGGCTCAGGGCTCAGGACGAGGGTTTCAGGTCTCAGGGCTCAGGACGAGGGTTTCAGGTCTCAGGGCGAGGGGCTCAGGCGAGGGGCTCAGGATGAGGGGCTCAGGATGAGGGGCTCAGGACGAGGGTCTCAGGGCGAGGGGTTCAGGGCTCAGGAGCGAGGGGCTCAGGGCGAGGTGCTCAGGACGAGGTGCTCAGGACGAGGGGCTCTAGGGCGAGGGGCTCAGGACGAGGGCTCAGGACGAGGGGCTCTGGGACGAGGGATCAGGGTGAGGGGCTCAGGACGAGGGGATCAGGTGAGGGCTCATGGATGAGGGGATCATGGTGAGGGGCTCAGGGCGAGGGATGAGAGGCTCAGGGATCAGGCATGAGGGGCTCAGAGCGAGGGGCTCAGCATGAGGGGCTCAGGACGAGCGGATCATGGTGAGGGGCTCAGGGCGAGGGGCTCAGGATGAGAGGCTCAGGGATCAGGAAGAGGGATCAGGATGAGGGGCTCAGGGCTCAGGACGAGGGCTTGGGGCTCAGGACGAGGGGATCAGGATGAGGGGCTCAGGACGAGGGGATGGGGCTAGGATGAGGGGCTCAGGACGAAGGGGATCAGGGCTCAGGGATGAGGGCTCAGGACGAGGGTTTCAGGTCTCAGGGCTCAGGGCTCGGGGCGAGGGTTTCAGGTCTCAGGGCGAGGGGCTCAGAGCGAGGGGCTCAGGGCGAAGGGGCTCAGGACGAGGGGCTCTAGGTCGGAGGGGTTCAGGGCTCAGGGACGCGAGGGCTTAGGGCTCAGGACCAGGGTGTTCAGGTTTCAGGGCGGAGGGGCTCAGGACGGAGGGGCTCCAGGGCTCAATGCTCGGGGCGAGGGGTTCAGGGGCGAGGGCTCGGGCTCGATGCTCAGGGCGAGGGGTTCAGGGCTCAGGACGGAGGGCTCAGGGCTCAGGGAGCGGGAAGGGTTTCAGGTCTCAGGGCGAGGGGATCAGGGGCGAGGGGATCAGGGCGAGGGGTCAGGCGAGGGGCTCAGGCGAGGGATTAGGGCAGGGGATCCAGGCGAGGGGACAGCGGAGGACGGACAGTGTGAAGGGTCAGTCCATGGAGGGATCTGTGGAGCTGGGGTACGTCGAAGAGAAGCTCTATTCATAGCTTTGAGAGAATCTTGCAGGACGTTTCTCTGTCAGACAGATCTTTTTCAGATGGATCTTCTGTCGCACACGTGAGTCTCTCAGTAAACACTGAACTGAGGTCAGAAACCAGCAGGACAGTCAGTCTCACACGGCCAACTGGATCAGCAGCTCCTAATGATGATGCCGGATCTGGCACACTTAAACCTCTTCACAGTTGGGTTAACACATTCTACAAACCACACTGCCAAACGTGTGTGTGTGTATGTGTGTGTGAGAGAAATATGTGCTCATGACATTCCCAACAGGGATCTGATTTACACTTTTAAACACTAGTAAACCTGTCCCAGAGCTCAGCTGAGGCGTCCAGTAGTGCAGATTGAAGCAGTCCTAGCGGTGTGTGTGTGAATCTTGTTTGTGTGAGTCTTTCTTTGATTCTCAGCGCTGACAGTGTCTCTAAACGAGAATCTGGAACATTTAATATTCTGTTTTAAAACTTAATTCTGCTCATAAGTCAGTCCTATTCGACTCAGATCACATTTCTGACATCTGTGATATTATATAAATGAGCCTCAAGAATTAATTAGACCAGTGATGGAAGAATGTGTGTGTGTGAGAGAGAGATTTTGTGTTTGTTGTGTGTGTGATTGTGAGATTGCTTTCTAGGTTATAATCATTACTTTTAATGTCATTGTTTTGGTTTTGTCATGATTTCGAAACGACCATGAATACCTGCTTCTAAGAGCAAATCTTGCAAGGAAAGAGGAAAAAACGAATCAGGACGACAGAAACGACATGGCTCAGAAACATCAAAACATGGCCACAGTTAACAACAGCACAAACTCTACTCGCCGTGCTAAGACAGAGACCAACGTCATCGTGAAGTCGCATACGCCGTTCGGCAGAACTAAAGAAGAGAAGATGATTTCGGCTTATGTCATAATTTCGACTTTCTTATGTTATAAATTATGATGTACAAAAGTACGATTTTTTTTCTTATCTGGAGGAAATCTGCTTGTAGTGTCATATTGTGGTATTAGTTTAGTTACTGATTTACATGTTTAGTGGGTTATTAGCACTGGCTTATGTTGTGAAAGTTTCTCTCTAATCCTTGCTGATTTATTTATATTCAGCACAATCTGTATCTGAGTTTACTCAGAACATACACAGTCGCTGCGGCAGTGGCCGGATGATGAATTGTAGGTCAGTTGAAAGTCTCCAGTGACCTTCAAGCTCTCTGTGTTCTATTTAGAGGCGTGTGTGTGTGTGTGTGTGTGTGTGTGGACGAGCGACTTGTTGTAATCTCTTCTGTGGTCTACAGTAGCAGCTGGTCTGCAGCAGGGCAGATGTCAAAACTTTACACTCTATTACAGAAACACAAACTGACAGCCACAAGATTTCAAACGCTGATATTTGACTGTGAGTGTTTACACACACTCCCCGGCCGGCGCTCGCTTTCTACAGTCTCCTTCAGCTGAGACGCAAAAGGTCTGATTACCATCACACAGCCTGAGAGAGAGAGAGAGAGAGAGAGTGTGTGTGAGTGTGCGTGTGTGTGTGCGCGTGTGAGTGTGTTTGTGTGTGATTTAGTGTGTG
>JAQIUQ010001308.1:40000-137500 GCA_030378365.1 Hybognathus amarus | reverse complement strand
CAGCTCATTTCAGTTCAGCTCAGTTCAGCTCAGCTCAGCTCTGATCAGTTCAGCTCAGCTCAGCTCAGCTCAGATCAGATCAGTTCAGTTTAGTTCAGCTCATTTCAGTTCAGCTCAGTTCAGCTCAGTTCAGCTCAGCTCAGCTCAGCTCAGCTCAGCTCAGATCAGATCAGTTCAGTTTAGTTCAGCTCATTTCAGTTCAGCTCAGCTCAGTTCAGCTCAGCTCAGCTCAGCTCAGCTCTGATCAGTTCAGCTCAGCTCAGCTCTGATCAGTTCAGCTCATTTCAGCTCAGCTCAGTTCAGTTCAGTTCAGTTCAGTTCAGTTCAGTTCAGTTCAGTTTAGTTTAAGTTTAGTTTAGTTTAGTTTAGTTTAGTTCAGCTCAGCTCAGCTCAGTTCAGTTCAGCTCAGCTCAGTTCAGTTTAGCTCAGTTCAATTCAGCTCAGCTCAGCTCAGCTCAGAGTCAGATCAGTTCAGTTTAGTTCAGCTCATTTCAGTTCAGCTCAGCTCAGTTCAGTTCAGTTCAGCTCATTTCAGTTCAGATCAGATCAGCTCAGCTCAGTTCAGCTCATTTCAGTTCAGCTCAGTTCAGCTCATTTCAGTTCAGCTCAGCTCAGTTCAGTTCAGTTCAGTTCAGTTCAGCATATTTCAGCTCAGCTTAGTTCAGTTTAGCTCAGTTTAGCTCAGTTCAGTTTAGCTCAGTTCAATTATACCTCGCGTTCTTCTTTACCCCAGCCCAACAGGAAGTCGGCTATTGAGGTTTTTTTGTAAAACACACGCAATGAACTTTTAAATACTCCTCCTAGAGCTCTGATCCAAATTCGACGAAACTCGGTCAGCGTGAAGTCAAGACATTGAGGATGAAAGTTTGTGTGGGGATTTTTGATATCTCGAACGGTTTGGCCGTGGCGAGGAAACGAAACTATGGCGAGAAACGTGAAACAGGAAGTTTGTCATAACTTCAGCATACATTAACTGATCTGGATGAAACTTCAGCAGTGCGTTCGCTGTAAGAGGACGATCACATGGATGTGACTATTGTGAGTCAAAGTTATAGCGCCACCAACTGGCAGCAGGAAGTGTGTCACTTTCAAAATGCTTTGAAATCACCCTCTTATTTTTACCCGATTTGCTTCAAACTTCATCTGTATAATGTAAATACACGGCAGATGAAGACCTATGAATGGATTCTTGATATCTTTGAAACTGTTGCCGTGGCGACGCATCAAACTTTACCATTCTTTTAGGATGCATTCTTTTAGGGATTTGAACATTTGTCCATAAATCAAACACACGTGCATGGATTAATATGAAACTCGGTACACTCATAGATCACATCAGGCCAAACAACTTTCGTGCTCTAAGTTTTACGACAGTTCAAACGGAAGTTGGGAATTATGTTTTTTTTTTTTAAATAAATGTCCTAGAAAAACATCAAATTACAACCCATGCTGTTACCAATCACCACCAAACTCGGTGTGCATGAAGTCAAGACATTGAGGATGCTAAATTCCGGACGGATTTGTGATATCTCGAACGGTTTGGCCGTGGCGGATTTTTTTGACTAAAAAAGGACACATAAAGTGTGTTATAACTTGGTTAGTTTTACTGACAATTACAAAACTTGCCGTGTATATTGTTCTATTCAAGCCAAACAACTTTCTAATTAACAATAATAAGCTCAAACCCACAGAAAGTCAGATATTGTAGTTTGAATATGATCATGCTCTTTCTGAGCCTAGGCCTGTCACACAGTCTGTGTGTGTGTGTGATTTTGAGTCTCTTGACACACAGTCTCTGTGTGTGTGTGTAGGGGGAGGGGGCTTAATCATTTCACTGTGTGTCTGGCCTGCTAAAGTAAATACATTTCTTAAGCCTGGTATTTTTTAAATAAGTTTTTATTTTTATTTTTTTATAAGTAAAGGCATATAACCTGTTTAATTGTAGTGCATTGACAATAGTTTTATATAATTAGTGTATTAATTAAATTAACTTGGTCCATAAATCAAAAAAGTAAGTAAATAAATCAAAAAGGAAGTGTGTTAAAACTTCTGCATACATTAACTGATCTTGATGAAACTTCAGCAGTGTGTTCGTTGTAAGAGGTCGATCACATGGATGTGAGTCAAATATATAGCGCCACCAACTGGCAGCAGAAAGTGTTTCACTTTCAAAATGCTTTGAAATCGCACTCTTACTTTTACCCGATTTGCTTCAAACTTCATGTGTATAATGTAAACACACGCCAGATGAAGAGCTGTGAAAGCATTATTCAATATCTAAGATAATGTTGCCATAGCAACGCATCAAACTTTAACATTCCTTTTTTTTGATGATTTTGAGACTCTTAGCGGCTTTTGGGGCCCTTAACGGGTTTGAAAACTCTTGAAGCTTTGCACACAGGTCAGATCCCACAGCCATCAGAGCCGGGCTGAAGATGGTACCCGGGTGTGGCAAGGGGGCTAGACAGCATCCCCTGGAACGGGGTCCAAAATCTTGGTCCATAAATCAAACACGCTTGCATGTAATAATATGAAACTCAGTACACATGTTGATCTCATCGTTTCATATATTCATATATTCTCCTCAAGCCGGACAACTTTCTAATTTACACTCATGAGCTAGGACCCACAGAAAGTCAGATATTTTGGTTTGAAAATGTTGAGTGTCTCTCTGAGCCTACACTTCTGTATGGCAAGCCCTTTTAACATTTAAAAGCTAAGTTTGACTATTCGTAATTAACATTGTAGATATCAACAACGTCTTTCTAGTCGTAATTACATTTTGGATAGTTTGTATTATCATTTAAGATATCTGTAACGTAATTGTGACTAGTCGAAACGACAGAGAGTATGGCAAGCCGTTTTAACATTTAATCATTTTAACCTACTAGTCTCTATTTTCATGCTACTAGTACTTATTTTTTAGATACTAGTATCTATTCCATTAAGTACTAGTACTTACTCATTAGCTACTAGTGCTTATTCTTTAGATACTAGTGCCTTTTCTTTAGATACTAGTGTTTATTCTTTAGGTACTAGTACCTTTTTAATGATACTAGTACTTATTCATTAGAAACTAGTCCTTATTTATTAGATACTAGTACTTATTCATTAGATGCTAGTCCTTATTCATTACATACCAATGCTTATTAATTAGTTACTAGTACTTATTCATTAGATACTAGTACCTATTAAATAGATACTAGTACTTATTCATTAGACACTAGTACTTATTTCAATGGTGACTAGTAACTATTCTTTTGTTACTAGTCACATTTTTTCCATTGACTTCTATGGTGATCTGTCATTCAGATATCAACTATTCAGTTCTGACTAGTATGTTAGTATGTATTCCAATTGTGGAATACATACTAGTATGTATTCCAAAGCAGGGGTTACGTTTTTACACGTCGTGCAGAATAACCCTAAAGGCACCAAGGTGGCGGTGCCACCGGCTTTATATATATATATATATATATATATATATATATATATATATATATATATATATATATATATATATAAATATAGCTGCGAGCAGCGATGGAGGGCCAAAGCCGGCGGTACCGCCATTCCGGTGCCTTTAGGCACCGGGGTTGCGGTGCCACCGGCTTGGGCCCGCAGTCGCTGCTCGCAGCTATATTTCCATTTTGTTATCTATGTGTTCAGCGCAATTTTTATCAGCCTGCATTAAAATACCTCAGATACATATTGGCATTTAGTCAAATACTATTATTATTGTAACATTATGATGGTAGCCCACCATTATTAACTATAATTATGGCCAGCAGCCATATCACCCTGTAGCCCAAGAATGGTTGCCCACTAAAGCTAAGCAGGGCTGAGCCTGGTTAGTACCTGGATGGGAGACCTTCTCAGAAAACCAGGTTGCTGCTGGAAGAGGTGTTAGTGAGGCCAGCAGGGGCGCTCACCCTGTGGTCTGTGTGGGTCCTAACGCCCCAGTATAGTGATGGGGACACTATGCTGTCAAAAGAGCACCGTCCTTCGGATGAGACGTTAAAACCGAGGTCCTGACTCTCTGTGGTCATTAAAAATCCCAGGATGTCTTTCGAAAGAGTAGGGGTGTAACCCCGGCATCCTGGCCAAATTTGCCCAGTGGCCTCTGTCCATCATGGCCTCCTAATCATCCCCATATACACCAATTGGCTTCATCACTCTGTCTCCTCTCCACCAGTAAACTGGTGTGTGGTGAGCGTTCTGGCGCAATATGGCTGCCGTCGCATCATCCAGGTGGATGCTGCACATTGGTGGTGGTTGAGGAGATTCCCCCTCTATGTGAAGCGCTTTGAGTGTCCAGAAAAGCGCTATATAAATGTAATGAATGAATTAATTAATTAATTATAATAATAATTATCCATGTGGGCATTGTTACTGTTCAATTGTGTTTTGGAAGACTGCTGTTGTTCTAAGTTTGACAGATAGGTCTTTAATAGGCTATTGCATGTGATGAGGGAATTAGAGAAATGGCTGATAAAGAAGCAAAAGTTTTGTCAATCAAGTCAGGCAATATAAGTAAGTAGCTCTAAACACATGTTTCGTCCTTTACAATGGCATGCCCATTTTTGGATGACATCGTAGATGATGAAGCACTTATATTGAGAAGGCCTTTCAGACGTGAAAGAGTGTTTCGGGACAGGTCCGACCTGGGGATGGCATCCGCTACCTGTGCAGACTGTTGGGTCCCAAAATGTTATCAGACACTTACCAGTCTGCACAATGTTCTTATATTTGATCTTGACCTGTTGCCAGGTCCTCTTTGGTCCAGTCATGTTTGTTCTTTATAAATATTGATAGGATGTGTAACAAAAAAGAGTAACATAAATTAATCAGCTGTCAGATTCACACATGTTACAACATTGACTTCCACTGTTCAATTTAAAGTTTACAGTTGTTCATTTGAGCAAATGACAAGTAACTCCTTGAATGTATAATTATGAGGTTTTCAGTAGCGCATTCAGTCGATTCGCTGTTGTTTGCCATGCCCTTTCTCGCTCCTTTATAATAGCGGCAGTGTTTTCTTTTCTGAGTATAATGTGCTTCAATTCCTCGTAAGTCTCCATTAAAAGATCTTGCTCATTTGGTGTGAAGTATGCAGTGTTGGGTAAGTTACTCTAAAAAAGTAATTAATTACTAGTTACTAATTTCCTCTTCAACAGTGTAATTAGATTACTGTACCAATTACTCTCTCTAAAAAGTATTTAATTACTTTTAATTACTAATTACTTTCAAAATCCCACATCAATCTCAACCAGCTGAATGGCGCACGCAACTTATCCATTGTAGCATCAATGAATCTGTGATGGACTGTATGGACTGCTGTTGACACCCACTTATCTGAATTACTTACACCTGGCTTGACATAGCCGCTCCTCCTGAGCCTGGTTTGGCCTTTGTGAAACTGATAAAGCCAGGATGCACTGATCACACTAGGTCAAGCCCAGCTTTATCTCTTATCCTGGATTTCTAAATTCTGCTTTTGTGAAACAGCCCTCTGTTCAGTTCAGCTCATTTCAGTTCAGTTCAGCTCAGCTCAGCTCAGTTCAGCTCATTTCAGTTCAGCTCAGCTCAGTTCAGCTCATTTCAGCTCATTTCAGTTCAGCTCAGCTCAGCTCAGTTCAGCTCATTTCAGTTCAGCTCAGCTCAGTTCAGCTCATTTCAGTTCAGTTCAGCTCATTTCAGTTCAGCTCAGCTCAGCTCAGCTCAGCTCAGTTCAGCTCATTTCAGTTCAGCTCAGCTCAGCTCAGCTCAGCTCAGCTCAGTTCAGCTCATTTCAGTTCAGCTCAGTTCAGTTTAGTTCAGTTTAGTTCAGTTTAGTTCAGCAGTTTACTTCAGCTCAGTTCAGTTTAGCTCAGTTCAGTTTAGTTCAGTTCAGTTCAGCTCAGCTCAGCTCAGCTCATTTCAGTTCAGCTCAGTTCAGCTCAGTTCAGTTCAGTTTAGTTCAGTTTAGTTCAGCAGTTTACTTCAGCTCAGTTCAGTTTAGCTCAGCTCAGTTCAGTTTAGTTTAGTTCAGTTCAGCTCAGCTCAGCTCAGCTCAGCTCAGCTCAGTTCAGCTCATTTCAGTTCAGTTCAGCTCAGCTCAGCTCAGTTCAGCTCATTTCAGCTCATTTCAGTTCAGCTCAGTTCAGTTTAGTTCAGCTTTAGTTCAGTTTAGTTCAGCAGTTTACTTCAGCTCAGCCTCAGTTCAGTTTAGCTCAGCTCAGTTTAGTTCAGTTCAGCTCAGATCAGCTCAGCTCAGTTCAGCTCAGATCAGCTCAGCTCAGTTCAGTTCAGTTCAGTTCAGTTCAGCTCAGCTCATTTCAGCTCAGCTCAGTTCAGTTTAGCTCAGTTTAGTTCAGCTCAGCTCAGTTCAGCTCAGATCAGCTCAGTTCAGCTCAGCTCAGCTCAGCTCAGCTCAGCTCAGCTCATTTCAGCTCAGCTCAGTTCAGTTTAGCTCAGTTCAATTCAGCTCAGTTCAATTCAGCTCAGATCAGATCAGTTCAGGTTTCAGTTCAGTTCAGTTCAGTTCAGTTCAGCTCATTTCAGTTCAGCTCAGCTCAGCTCAGTTCAGCTCATTTCAGTTCAGCTCAGCTCAGCTCAGCTCAGTTCAGCTCATTTCAGTTCAGCTCAGTTCAGGTCAGTTCAGCTCAGTTCAGTTCAGTTTAGTTCAGTTTAGTTCAGTTTAGTTCAGCAGTTTACTTCAGCTCAGCTCAGTTCAGTTTAGCTCAGTTCAGTTTAGTTCAGTTCAGCTCAGATCAGATCAGCTCAGCTCAGCTCAGTTCAGCTCAGATCAGCTCAGCTCAGCTCAGTTCAGTTTCAGCTCAGTTCAGCTCAGCTCAGCTCAGCTCAGCTCAGTTCAGCTCAGATTAGCTCAGCTCAGTTCAGTTCAGCTCAGCTCAGGCTCAGCTCAGCTCAGTTCAGTTCAGTTCAGCTCAGATTCAGCTCAGCTCAGTTCAGTTCAGCTCAGCTCAGCTCAGCTCAGCTCAGTTCAGTTCAGCTCAGCTCAGCTCATTTCAGCTCAGCTCAGTTCAGGTTTAGCTCAGTTCAGCTCAGCTCAGCTCAGCTCAGGTTCAGCTCAGATTAGCTCAGCTCAGTTCAGTTCAGCTCAGCTCAGCTCAGCTCAGCTCATTTCAGCTCAGCTCAGTTCAGTTTCAGCTCAGTTCAATTCAGCTCAGATCAGTTCAGTTTCAGTTCAGTTCAGTTCAGTTCAGCTAATTTCAGTTCAGCTCAGCTCAGCTCAGCTCAGTTCAGTTCAGCTCATTTCAGTTCAGTTCAGCTCAGCTCAGCTCAGCTCAGCTCAGCTCAGCTCAGCTCAGCTCAGCTCATTTCAGTTCAGTTCAGTTCAGTTCAGTTTAGCTCAGTTCAATTCAGCTAAGCTCAGCTCTGTTCAGTTTAGCTCAGTTCAATTCAGCTCAGCTCAGCTCAGTTCAGCTCATTTCAGTTCAGTTCAGCTCAGCTCAGCTCAGCTCAGTTCAGCTCATTTCAGTTCAGCTCATTTCAGTTCATTTCAGCTCAGCTCAGCTCAGTTCAGTTTAGCTCCGTTCTATTCAGCTCAGCTCAGTTCAGCTCAGTTCAGTTTAGCTCAGTTCAGTTCAGTTTAGCTCAGTTCAATTCAGTTCAGCTCAGCTCAGCTCAGTTCAGTTTAGCTCAGTTCAGCTCATTTCAGTTCAGCTCAGCTCATTTCAGTTCAGTTTAGCTCAGTTCAGTTCAGTTCAGTTCAGTTCAGTTCAGTTCAGTTCAGTTCAGTTCAGTTCTTCTCTGGCCAACAAACGGAACACGCTTACGACAGCATTACAGCTCAGAGCTCAGATCTTGAAGATGTGTTGATCGGGCCGTTCTCGAGTGTCTGTGTGAGGACTGGTCCAGTTCCTGTGTCTCTGCTGAGGTTCTGTGTGAGAATGGAGATGTTCAAACGTCAAGTATGCTATGATGTATGAAAATAGCCTGCTGTTTGATAATCCCTTTAGACGTTTTGGGAGATGTGCTCCAGGCCTTCGGTATGAACCGGCTGAACAGCTTTATCCTTATTATATGTAGATAGTGGTTAAACATGAGATATAATTCTTTTAGGTATATCAAATGGGCAATATTTGGTCTTATTAATCTATTACTTGTTCCAGAGCAAATCAATTTGGCTAAAGGCAAAGTTAAGTTTCATAACTTTATATTTAGCTTAAATCTTGTACTAACTAGAGTGCTGCTTTTGTATGTTTGACTGAAGTGTTTGCTTGTGTTTATTTCCTGTTGTACAAACTTCTTACCCTTTTAGAATGGCTATTATTGTTCATTTGAAAATTATTGTTCAAAAAATATATATATTTTATGTAATTAATATGCTGTATTTGGTATTAAGAGAGTCCGTTAGTGTTTGTGATTTCAACTTCCGTGAAAGTTACATTATTGCACCATTAAATCTTTATGAGTGAGTCAGAAGCAAAGACTTTTATATTGAAAGGGACTGAAATTAAGTTGTAAACAAGGATATTACTACAGCTTACAAGACGTGACCTAAACAGCAAATCTGTTGACTGTTTGTGAACTGTTAAAGGGTTAGTTCACCCAAAAGTGTCTTTTCTGTCATTAATTACTCACCCTCAGGGTTAATGGAGACGAATCACGTCTTTAGATCATGTGGGTGTTTGAATTGAGATTGTGATCTTTTAATGATTAATCTTCTGCTTTAGCAGAATGCAGTTTTCATGGTGCATTTCCCAATCTCACATGCCGAGAAAACTGTCATGTGACCATGGATGTGGTTTAGATGTGTGGTTTTATGATTTGACACAATGTTGGGTGAGCTTTCCAGAACACTTTAGCACTTAAACTGCAGTTATAGACTCATTATCTGACCAGATATAAATATTCTGGCGTCTGTGTGGTTTATTTAGAAAGTACAGTTTGAGACACGCAGGGGTGTTACAGAAAGGCCATCAGGAGTGTGTCTGAGAGGCTGTTTATTTGTGTGTAACGGACACACACACGCACGCATGCTGTGCTGCTCTCATTATTTCCTGAAGCTGTGCAATGGTGTTAAACTGTGTGTGCGTGTGTGTGCGTGTGTGTGTGTGTGTGTAAGGCACCAGCTGTAATTGGCCTCACACACACAAACACGCGAGCTGTTGGTCTTATTGAATGTCAATCATGCAGCACCGCATTCAGCACTTATCCTACAGCGCTCAAGAGCTCTTCACACACACAAACACACACATTATCCAGCATTTACCTCTGACCTTTTTGCTATTGAATCCAGCCTGAAGTGTAATGTTATTTATTCCACACATCTCACATCTACACTGTGTGTGTGTGTGTGGCTCATGTATTAAATATTCTGTATTCTGCATTAAGGATCTTTATTGTTAGTTTCCTATGGAAGTTTGTTTCTGAAAATAAAAGAGGACGGTAACTGCTACTCACAATTCTGACTTTAGATATAAACTCCCAATTTTGTTTATTTCTTACAAATATGACTTTTTCTCAGAATTGTCTGATTAAGATTAAGATTTAAGTGTCCTGTTCCCGAGTTATAATAATAATTATATGTGGCAGTAACTTCAGCTAAATAGATGGAGAAATGTAAGAATGCAGAGCATCTTAAACCGGCGCCTGTTTAAATTACACGCAACATTAAAATGACACACAGTTGTGGATTTGGTCAGTAGAGGACATTTAAAAAATGATCACAGTTTAATGGGGTGTGTGTGTGTGTGTGTGTGTGTGTGTGAGAGAGAGAGAGAGAGAGAGAGAGAGAGAGAGAGAGTGAGAGAGAGAGAGAGGGAGAGAGAGTGCGTGTGTTTGTGTGAGAGAGACTCTAGCTCCTGAATAAAAATGATTAGTAAGTAAATACTGCTTTGTTAGGCTGTTATGAGGGTTAGTGTCGGTCTGTTATGATTATGATTCTCTCTATATGCATAATATCTAAAGTCTGCTATGATTATGATTCTGTAGTGAATCTCTTCATTAACATGTGCTTGGTCGCGCGCTTTTGTGAGACCCACAGAAAAGAGGCGCTGTTGTCGTGACAACCGATAACGGGACTCTCGTGAAGGGGGCAGCAGAGCGCCAGTGTAGCGAGTGTGTGTGCGCGTGTGTGTGTGTGTCAGTGAACGGGAGCAGCGCGCGGGCTGGATCGCAGTTCCTCCAGTCTCCGGTTATTCCGCGGATCTCTCGCGCTCTTCATCTCTTCGTCTGTGTTTCTCCGTGTTTCTCTGTGGATTGTTCTCCGTGGAGATGTTCGTGTGGAGACCCACATCGCTTCGGCATCTGCAGGCGTGTGTGTTCCGACTGCTGTGTTTTATCCCCACAGGGTTCCCGGTGACCAGCGTGGACAGCCAGAGATCCACCGACAACATCACCATCCGACAGGGGACACGGCCGTGATCCGGTGAGCACACAACTTTACTAACTCACTGTCCTCCATCCTCACAGTCTCCAGCATCAGCACCACTGCGGGGAGCACACACACACACCCGCATCGATGAACAACGGCGCTCATCTGATCAGACGAACATTATATAATCACAGTCAAACACTGCGATCACTCTCAGCTGACGAACACACACCAGTTAATGACCGGTTCTGCTGATCAGGTGTGTGTGTGTCGGTGCGGAAGTTTCCCTGAGCTCCGGGAATATGATTGTTGTTTCTGTGATATTCTGACGCAGGGTTTCGTCTTCATATACGCGTTTCCATTAGCAGAGAAAGAGCTGAGTTAGTTAAAGCGTTATTAATCAGTCAAACTGTTGTTGCAAGCATCATTTCCAGCTACACACACACACACACACACACACACACACACACACACACACGCACACACACACACACACACACACACACACACACACACACACACACAGACAGTTGGACAAAATAATCCCTGATTATACCAGTCAACATGTTTATGCCACGGACTGTTATGACAGACAGTAATGTGTGTTTAATAGACGGTGAGACTAGAGACCTGCTGTATTTCAGTGGTTAGTTGCATGATTAAATAATGTGTGTGTGTGTGTGTGTGTGTGTGTGTGTGGAGTGTCTGAAGCTGATTTCTGACAGACATTGATGTGTTTGAGACTCAGAGTTCAGAGTTCTGCTGTATATCGACCTCTCCTTCACCTTCACCGCCATTATTACAGTTATTTCACAAACACACACACTCACTCTCTCACACATACACACACACACACACACACACTCAGCAGTGAGACGCTCTCATTCATAAATCAGTGTGTGCCGCAGCTGGAGGCGAGTGAGTCTGATTGAAGTGAGTTCAGACTCTGGGTTTGGATCGAGTCTGAAGGTTTAGAGGCTCTTCCGCTGTGTTGATGTGTTAGAGCTTCTCTTCTACTTCAGCTGGACATCAGAATCTCGAACCTCAGCCGAATCTCAGCCTCATCTGAAGACATGGGCTTTGTACCGCCTCACTCAATGTGTTTGATTAAATTAGGTTAATTTGTTATATATGAACTGCACGATTCTATGATTAGTGTGACGTCAGCCAGTAGCCGATCAGACCAAACCAGCCGATTAATGTTTCCAGTGTATGGTCAGAGGCAGAAGATGCAGTTTCCACATGTATATTGGATTGAGTGGTTGAGATGAAGCTTCTAGTGCTGTCAGAGGCTCTGTTCAACCCATGGGCACTCAAGCAAAACTACAGCATTTTAGACAGAAATACTCTTAATTAATTCAATCATCTGTTTCATAAAAGATGCAACGAGGTGCACCCTGACGCTGCAGTATTTACTGTGTTTTCCAGTTTAGCATGCAGGAGACGACAGCTCAGCGTAGCGCCGAGACTCGACGGCGTAACTCCACGTGAGAGGATTACAGGCCCGGTTCTAGAACCAAATCACAGAGGGTGCTTTTGAAAAGAATGAGGGTGCTCAAAAGAGGGCAGAGCGATACTTGTCTATGACAATATTGTTGTTATGTTAAATGATAGGCGATATCCATGATCGAGTAGCCAGTTTTTGTCCTTTACATTTATATCATATGATATATAAATATCACAGTCACACACAGAGTGCTTTTTTCCCCAAATTTCAATACTATTGTAAATGTGTGACGTAGGCCTACAGAAATTTGAATTATATGAAGTATTTTATTCTGCAGTTGAATAAAGAAGTAATATAACTTTTGGAAACATTGAAGCACGGATGTACAAATAAAACATCTCCAGTTAACCCTCTGGGGTCACACTTGAGGTGTTCGGGTCCAAATGGACCCAAAGGGCAGGATTCATATTTTAAAAAAAATCTTTTTTTTTTACTTGTTTTTTATAATTTTTTTTCTTTTCTTTTTTGGTGGTTTGAGATAATTTTATGACCCATTTTTTCCCATTGAACATAATAGAATTTTTTTATTTTCATTTAAAAAAAATTTTTTTTATCAAAGCTGTATTACATTTTAGAGTGAAGCCTAGGCCTCATGAAAGCAATTTTTGAAAAAAAGATAGATGTCATCTGGTAGACACACTGAGCATTTTTATCACGCAATAGCACATTTTTACTCTTTATGTTTTATAGATTCTCAAAGACTATTTTTGTCTTGTTTTTTGTTTGTTTGGTTTAGATGGTAATTTGAAGTGCCAGTTTTAATTTATTATACAATCAAATCTGAACATTGCATTGGAAAGAGAACAAATGGAAAGCATTTTGTTACCCAATGTTTAATTCTAACTTATTCTAACTTAATAAAAATGCAATTCTTTCAGTTTTCATATTTTTGACAATTTCACATTAATTTCCTATGAGGATCCATTTGAACCCGAAGGTACTGAGTGACTATTTTTACAACCACTTAGACTGTTCACATACTGTCCCCAATTTTTTTTGTGTTCACATACCTAATACCATAAAAGTCACACTAGTTTCGTAACATTCCAGATGAAGCTGTGATTTTAAAAAATTCAAAACAGATTTATGTAATCTGAATTTATGAGTGTGGAAGTGTAATAAAGTGTGGGTGTGTGTTGCTGTGTCTGTTTTGCACTCTTGATGTTTTATAGATTCACCCCTTCACTGTTGTGTGCTTTTTTATGGATTGTGACTGATTTGTAGATTGTATGCACCAAAAAAACGCAGTTATTCCCATTCCAATTTCCCATTCATTTCCTATGGGGTCCATTTGGACCCGAACACCCCAAGTGTGACTATTTTTTTTTACAACCACTTAGACTGTTCACATCCTGTCCCCAATTTTGTTGGGTGTTCATATGCCAAATACCAACAAAGTCACCAAATTTTGGACCTTTCCGAAGAAGCTGTGATTTTTAACATTTTTTTATTTGAATGCTTCAGGGTCCATTTGGGCCGAACAACCCCAGAGGGTTAACTAGCACAGCAATCATTTAGTTTGCTCTTAAATGAGAGATCTAGCACTTAAATGTTGTTTAAATCAAGCTGAGCGCTTGATGCCGCGCTGCTGTCAGTTGCATGGATGTTCAGACAGGTTCAGACAGGTTCTCTTGTGGCTCGCGCAGTCTTCACTCGGACGTGCGCTTCAATCTGTCGCCGTTCCGGTGAATGGACTTTTAATTTTTTTTGGCAATCTTAAGGCAGCCCATCTCTAACGAATTTCCTGAGCGGACGCACACACGCATTATGAAATAATTTCTGATTTGAAAATCAGCGTTAATGGATTTAGTTTGTGAAATCTGTCTGTGTTTCTTTTGTCGGCAAAATCTCGTTTACATGTGTGCTAATAAAAAGTTAATCTGAGGGTGCTTTCACTTTGTTTGAGGGTGCTCAAGGACCCCCATAGAACCGGCCTGGGATAAGGCCGAGTGGAAACCTGTTTGGACACAGTCGTGCGTTCTGCATTGGTGATGCAGGTTCAGACAGTCGATGGGAACTGTGTTAAAGCTCTGTATCGTTATTGGTAAAGACGCTGTACCCATAATGCACCCTGGCCTCATTAGGAAAATCCAGACCCAGCAATTAGCACAGAGCTGCCCATCTTCTCAAACGCACAGGAAGTGATTATCTCCAGCACTTCCTGTGAAGAGCTCAGTCCTTCAGGGCCTCCAGGATTAATTAGCAAAGCTGTTTATCACGTCCCACCAACAATAGGACAAGCAGCGGTTTTGTTTATGCTATTCTGCAAGTGTATTTGACAGATATCATGTTTACTGCTTATTAAATGATAGCAGCTATCTGGGGCTTTGCCGTCTAATTTGCGACCCATAATCTGGGTCTGTGATTTGCTGCTCTTTATATCTGAGGTGTGAAGTTCCCCTCCAGTTTTCAGGGCCATTTTCCCACAATACACAGATTTTAATTGGTTTTTAACACTCCTGGCTGCGGATCTGGCTGCAGGGTGCGTCTCCGAATGAGAGCAGTCATTGTTGGTTTATTAAAACATCCTCTTCAGCGAAAGCAATCCTCCCAGTCAATTATCACTTCTTTGACAATAACAGCACACATGTGCTAGTGTAGAAAGAGTGTGTGTGAGAGCGGGAGGAGTCGCGGATGCTATCGTTCTGGGTTCGGCTCGCTCTCTGCTGTGACACTGAGGTCGGCCTGTAGTTCGGGAACAGGGAACGTTCTCTCAAACTAACAAACATTCTTCCCGTAATGTTATAATCCTCACATAAACATTTTTAAAACATGGACGTTTTCAAGTCATGTTTTCATAAATCTGCAAGACAAGCAGAACCTGAGACACAATTTTTGATATATATCTAGCTAACTAAACTTCTGTATGAAAACAGGTAATGGCAATGAATTATATATAAATAACAAATAAAATAAAATAAACATAGCCTTGCAGTATGTAGATTTCTCTCTCACACACACAGGCCTATTGCAATCACTTTCTCTCTGTTTCCTCATAAAGAATTTCTGTTTCCATATGGAGAATCTCTGTTTCCTCATGGAGAATCTCTGTTTCCTCAATCCCTCATGGAGAATCTCTGTTTCCTCACTGAGAATCTCTGCGTTTCCTCATGGAGAATCTCTCTTTCCTCATAAAGAATTTCTGTTTCCATATGGAGAATCTCTGTTTCCTCATAAAGAATTTCTGTTTCCATATGGAGAATCTCTGTTTCCTCATGGAGAATCTCTGCGTTTCCTCATGGAGAATCTCTGTTTCCGCATGGAGAATCTCTGCGTTTCCTCATGGAGAATCTCTGTTTCCTCATGGAGAATCTCTGTTTCCTCACGGAGAATCTCTGTTTCCTCATGGAGAATCTCTGTTTCCTCATGGAGAATCTCTGTTTCCTCACGGAGAATCTCTGTTTCCTCATGGAGAATCTCTGCTTCCTCACAGAGAATCTCTGTTTCCTCATGGAGAATCTCTGTTTCCTCATGCAGAATCTCTGTTTCCTCATGCAGAATCTCTGTTTCCTCATGGAGAATCTCTGCTTCCTCACAGAGAATCTCTGTTTCCTCATGGAGAATCTCTGTTTCCTCATGCAGAATCTCTGTTTCCTCATGCAGAATCTCTGTTTCCTCATGCAGAATCTCTGTTTCCTCACGGAGAATCTCTGTTTCCTCATGGAGAATACTCTGCTTCCTCACAGAGAATCTCTGTTTCCTCATGGAGAATCTCTGTTTCCTCATGGAGAATCTCTGTTTCCTCATGCAGAATCTCTGTTTCCTCACGGAGAATCTCTGTTTCCTCATGGAGAATCTTCTGTTTCCTCACGGAGAAATCTCTGTTTTCTCATGGAGAATCTCTGCTTCCTCACAGAGAATCTCTGTTTCCTCATGGAGAATCTCTGTTTCCTCATGGAGAATCTCTGTTTCCTCACGAGAATCTCTGTTTCCTCATGGAGAATCTCTGTTTCCTCATGGAGAATCTCTGTTTCCTCACGGAGAATCTCTGTTTCCTCATGGAGAATCTCTGCTTCCTCACAGAGAATCTCTGTTTCCTCAATGGAGAATCTCTGTTTCCTCATGCAGAATCTCTGTTTCCTCATGCAGAATCTCTGTTTCCTCATGGAGAATCTCTGTTTCCTCATGCAGAATCTCTGTTTCCTCATGGAGAATCTCTGCTTCCTCACAGAGAATCTCTGTTTCCTCATGGAGAATCTCTGTTTCCTCATGCAGAATCTCTGTTTCCTCATGCAGAATCTCTGTTTCCTCATGCAGAATCTCTGTTTCCTCACGGAGAATCTCTGTTTCCTCATGCAGAATCTCTGCTTCCTCACAGAGAATCTCTGTTTCCTCATGGAGAATCTCTGTTTCCTCATGCAGAATCTCTGTTTCCTCATGCAGAATCTCTGTTTCCTCATGCAGAATCTCTGTTTCCTCACGGAGAATCTCTGTTTCCTCATGGAGAATCTCTGCTTCCTCACAGAGAATCTCTGTTTCCTCATGGAGAATCTCTGTTTCCTCATGCAGAATCTCTGTTTCCTCATGCAGAATCTCTGTTTCCTCATGGAGAATCTCTGCGTTTCCTCATGGAGAATCTCTGTTTCCTCATGGAGAATCTCTGTTTCCTCACAGAGAATCTCTGTTTCCTCAGTGGAGAATCTCTGTTTCCCCATGCAGAATCTCTGTTTCCTCATGCAGAATCTCTGTTTCCTCATGGAGAATCTCTGCGTTTCCTCATGGAGAATCTCTGTTTCCTCATGGAGAATCTCTGCGTTTCCTCATGGAGAATCTCTGTTTCCTCATGGAGAATCTCTGTTTCCTCATGGAGAATCTCTGTTTCCTCACGGAGAATCTCTGTTTCCTCACGGAGAATCTCTGTTTCCTCACGGAGAATCTCTGTTTCCTCATGGAGAATCTCTGTTTCCTCATGGAGAATCTCTGTTTCCTCATGCATAATCTCTGTTTCCTCATGGAGAATCTCTGCGTTTCCTCATGGAGAATCGCTGTTTCCATATGGAGAATCTCTGCATTTCCTCATGGAGAATCTCTGCGTTTCCTCACAGAGAATCTCTGTTTCCTCATAAAGAATTTCTGTTTCCATATGGAGAATCTCTGTTTCCTCATGGAGGATTTCTGTTTCCTCATGGAGAATCTCTGTTTCCTCGTGGAGAATCCCTCATGGAGAATCTCTGTGTTTCCTCATGGAGAATCTCTCTGTTTCCTCACTGAGAATCTCTGCGTTTCCTCATGGAAAATCTCTGTGTTTCCTCATGGAGAATCTCTGTGTTTCCTCATGGAGAATCTCTGTGTTTCCTCATGGAGAATCTATGTGTTTCCTCATGGAGAATCTCTGTGTTTCCTCATGGAGAATACTCTGTGTTTCCTCATGGAGAATCTCTGTGTTTCCTCATGGAGAATCTCTGTGTTTCCTCATGGAGAATCTCTGTGTTTCCTCATGGAGAATCTCTGCGTTTCCTCATGGAGAATCTCTGCGTTTCCTCATGCAGAAGCTCTGCGTTTCCTCATGGAGAAGCTCTGCGTTTCCTCATGGAGAATCTCGACGTTTCCTCACGGAGAATCTGTTTCTTCATGGAGAATCTCTGTTTCCTCACAGATAATCTCTGCTTCCTCACGGAGAATCTCCGCGTATCCTCACAGAGAATCTCTGTTTCCTCATGGAGAATCTCTGTTTCCTCATGGAGAATCTCTGTGTTTCCTCATGGAGAATCTCTGTGTTTCCTCATGGAGAATCTCTGTTTCCTCATGGAGAATCTCTGTGTTTCTTAAGAAATCTCTGTTTCCTCATGAAGAATCTCTGTTTCCTCATGTAGAATTTATGTTTCCTCATGGAGAATCTCTGTGTCCTCATGGAGAATCTCTGTTTCCTCATGGAGAATTTCTGTTTCCTCGCTGAGAATCTCTGCGTTTCCTCATGGAAAATCTCTGTGTTTCCTCATGGAGAATCTCTGCGTTTCCTCACTGAGAATCTCTGTGTTTTCTCATGGAGAATCTCTGTTTCCTCATGGATAATATCTGTGTTTCCTCATGGAGAATTCTGTGTTTCCTCATGGAGAATCTCTGTGTTTCCTCACATAGAATCTCTGTTTCCTCATGGAGAATCTCTGTTTCCTCATGTAGAATTTCTGTTTCCTCATGGAGAATCTCAGTGTCCTCATGGAGAATCCCTCATGGAGAATCTCTGTGTTTCCTCATGGAGAATTTCTGTTTCCTCACTGAGAATCTCTGTTTCCTCATGGAGAATCTCTGTGTTTCCTCATGGAGAATCTCTGTGTTTCCTCATGGAGAATCTCTGTGTTTCCTCATGGAGAATCTCTGTTTACTCATGGAGAATCTCTGTTTCCTCATGGAGAATCTCTGTTTCCTCATGGAGAATCTCTGTTTCCTCATGGAGAATCTCTGTTTCCTCATGGAGAATCTCTGTGTTTCCTCATGGAGAATCTCTGTGTTTCCTCATGGAGAATCTCTGTGTTTCCTCATGGAGAATCTCTGCGTTTCCTCATGGGGAATATCTGCGTTTCTTCATGGAGAATCTCTGCGTTTCCTCATGGAGAATCTCTGTTTCCTCATGGAGAATCTCTGCGTTTCCTCATGGAGAATCTCTGCGTTTTCTCACGGAGAATTTCTGCGTTTCCTCACGGAGAATTTTTGTTTCCTCACAGAGAATCTCTGCGTTTCCTCACGGAGAATCTCTGTTTCCTCATGGAGAATCTCTGTGTTTCCTCATGGAGAATCTCTGTGTTTTCTCATGGATAATCTCTGTTTTCCTCATGAAAAATCTCTGTGTTTCCTCATGGAGAATCTCTGTGTTTCCTCATGGAGAATCTCTGTGTTTCCTCATGGAGAATCTCTGTGTTTCCTCATGGAGAATCTCTGTGTTTCCTCATGGAGAATCTCTGTGTTTCCTCATGGAGAATCTCTGCGTTTCCTCATGGAGAATCTCTGCGTTTCCTCATGGAGAATCTCTGCGTTTCCTCATGGAGAATCTCTGCGTTTCCTCATGGAGAATCTCTGCGTTTCCTCATGGAGAATCTCTGCGTTTCCTCATGGAGAATCTCTGTTTCCTAATGGAGAATCTCTGCGTTTCCTCATGGAGAATCTCTGCGTTTCCTCATGGAGAATCTCTGCGTTTCCTCATGGAGAATCTCTGCGTTTCCTCATGGAGAATCTCTGTGTTTCCTCATGGAGAATCTCTGTTTCCTCATGGAGAATCTCTGTGTTTCCTCATGGAGAATCTCTGTTTCCTCATGGAGAATCTCTGTTTCCTTCAGGAGAATATCTGTGTTTCCTCATGGAGAATCTCTGTTTCCTCATGGAGAATCTCTGTTTCCTCATGGAGAATCTCTGCGTTTCCTCATGGAGAATCTCTGCGTTTCCTCATGGAGAATCTCTGCGTTTCCTCATGGAGAATCTCTGCGTTTCCTCATGGAGAATCTCTGTGTTTCCTCATTGAGAATCTCTGTTTCCTCATGGAGAATCTCTGCGTTTCCTCATGGAGAATCTCTGTTTTCCTCATGGAGAATCTCTGCGTTTCCTCATGGAGAATCTCTGTTTTCCTCATGGAGAATCTCTGTTTTCCTCATGGAGAATCTCTGCGTTTCCTCATGGAGAATCTCTGCGTTTCCTCATGGAGAATCTCTGTGTTTCCTCATTGAGAATCTCTATTTCCTCATGGAGAATCTCTGCGTTTCCTCATGGAGAATCTCTGTTTTCCTCATGGAGAATCTCTGCGTTTCCTCATGGTGACTCACCCTTTTCCTCATGGAGAATCTCTGTTTCCTTATGGAGAATCTCTGTGCTCTGTGTTTCTCCATGGAGGGTCGCTGGGCATCCTGAGCAAAGTTGAATCCATCAGTGCTGATTATGCGATGTCTGCTGTATTAGTGGCGTCCCATCAGACTGAAGTCCCGGGTCACCGGTGTGTCACAGCTCCGGTGCAAAAAGCTCTCCCATATAAACCGACTCCACTGTTCGGCAACCCACCCCCACCCTATCTTGCTGAGAGCCAGCTATCACACCCTGCCAAGGCCTGTATCATCTTCCATCTTCTGTTCCGGCCAGAGCCACGGTTGTGCTGAAATCTGAAGCGGTTTGTCCCACTCAGGCGTCAGATGCTGCTGATGGTGACAATCACAGGTGGCAATTTTGTGTCGAAATGTCTTTGCATTTGGAAATAATGTTAGGAATCACGTGATATCATTACTCACACCCAAAATCACAGCAGCAGGTTTAGCTAATCATTGTCTTGACACAAATTTGACTTTTTAATAACCATGCTTTTCATTATTATTTTATTAACACATACAACATCATGTGCTTTCAATGTCACAAAAAATCATTCATATCCAAAATAGAACTGATATTGACAACAACAGCTTGCTGGTAACATGGCATAAACTGAATAATCTATGGCTAGGTTTATACACATAAATAAAAACACATTATAAAAGAAAACCTGGGTGTCAACCATGGCATTCGTTGCGACAGCGATCACCAGCGCAATCATTCTAGTTTGGATGGCATTAATGTAAACGGATATCAGATCATGTCAGATCAGATATCAGAACTTTTTATCTGCCTAGAGAATTTGGTTGTATTTTGCTGTTGGTGGTATATGTCCCACCCAGCGGTCAGCGAGGCAGCGAGCCGGATAGCGGAGTACGTCAGTGAACTGCAACTCAGCTACTCCGATTGTACTGGGTGATCTAAACCAGTGCAAATTGGAGATTTTTTTTTGCCGGGATTTAAACAGTATGTAAAGATTCAAACAAGAAATAACAATATTCTTGATAAGTGCTTTGTAAATGTCAGGGATGCTTATGTGTCCATGGGTATGCCACCAATTTTAAACTCTGACCACAATGTTGTGCATATAATTCCTGTGTACAGGACTAAAAAAAAAAAAAAAAAAAACAGAAAGGAAAATGACCAGAATGTGGTTGAATGAGAGTGCAGAACAACTGAAAGCCTGTTTCGACTGGACAAATTGGGAAATATTTGATGAAGGCTCACTTGATGAAAGAACTACAGTGTTAAATGACTATATTAATTTCTGTGTGGAGCTGAACATACCGACTAAAGAGATTAGAGTTTATCCAAACAATAAACCATATGTGACTAAAGGTATTAAGGAAATGATAAATGTGAGGAAAGTAGCATTTAAAGATATTAGGACTTAAACAGAAAGAGGGTTAAAAATGAAATGAAAGGAAACAAAATAAGTTCATAAGAAGTGTTTGGAGAAAGCCTTAATAATACCAAAAAGGTTTGGGACATTATGAAAACAATGTCTGGATTGTCGTCTTCAAAAAAATCTATGGCTGATGATGAATTTTGTTTTGGGAATGAATTAAACATCTTTTTGACCAGATTTGAACAAATTGAAAAACACAATAAGATCAAAGAAACAATAGATACAGTTCCATCATCATTGGACAGAATTGTTATTAAGGTTAAGGATGTTAGGAAAACATTCCAGTCTATTGATACGAAAAAGGCTGTTGGTCCTGACGGACACACTGTTCCTGTGATATGAAAGACCGCATACATTAAACCATTACCAGAAATTGGATGCCATTTCCAAGAGAATATAAAGATTTTAGACCAATAGCCCTCACATCTGTGATTAGGAAATGTTTCAGAGAGATTTTGACTCCAGTACTTAGCAGTTTGCCTATAAGAAAGGCTGAAGTCCTGAAGATGCAGTTGCTGCTTTAGTACATATCATCTCTAAACATTTAGATAAACCTAAAACAATTGTAAGAACTTCTAGATTTCTCTTCTGCATTCAACACAATACAGGTTGACAGATTGGTGTCAAAACTTGTAGAGTTGGACGTTAATCCCTAACTGATCCAGTGGTATACTTCATTTCTCACTGATAGAGTTCAGAGAGTCAAAGTGAATAAAACTGTGCCGTCTGCAATCATTACTAATGTCGGAGTCCCGTAAGGTTGCGTTAGTTCTGCCATACTTTTCACCTTATATACAGACGACTGTCGAACTGACATGTTAAATCAGTATATTTTGAAGTATTCTGATGACACTGTTTTATTATCTGTGTTGAATCATTTGGACAGTCCTGAGCAGTGGCGGATGCAGAACGTGACAGATGGGTGGGCCTGCATTAAGTCGAGGTGGGCCAGAATTGAGGGTTTCTAGATTTTGCACTGTAGCTACAGCTATGATCAGCTGTTTTGTCGAGCTTTTGAAGTTGTTACGGAAAGGCCGAAGCTGATCAGTTGTTTTTTTGTCACATGACCTGCAGTGCGCTTGCGGTACTCTCTGAAAAGTTGAGATGTTCGAGCGCGCTGCAGCCTGCATTACATGCGTATGGTATTCATAAACGCTGGTCAGGCGTCTGATTGCACACTGACCCGTCAAAAGCATGCGGGATGCGCGTTTTGCCATAGAAACACGGTGTTCTTAATGTGCACTTTGTGGTCATGGAAAACGCGCGTTAGAACCTTGTGGTTTAGGCATAATTTTTAAAGAAATAAATAATGTATGAAAACTTATCTTAAAGTCAATCAGACGCCTGACCACGTGTTTCGCGACAACGTTGCTTCCAGTTTGAGAGTAGTTTGAGTGAAGTTTGTGAGTAGTTTGAGAGACGTTTGTGAGTAGTTTGAGAGTAGTTTGAGAGTAGTTTGAGAGTAGTTTGAGAGTAGTGTGGAGAGAAGTTTGAGAGTAGTTTGAGAGTAGTTTGAGAGTAGTTTGAGAGAAGTTTGAGAGAAGTTTGAGAGAAGTTTGAGAGAAGTTTGAGAGAAGTTTGAGAGAGAAGTTTGAGAGAAGTTTGAGAGAAGTTTGAGAGAAGTTTGAGAGAAGTTTGAGAGAAGTTTAGAGAGAAGTTTGAGAGAAGTTTGAGAGAAGTTTTGAGAGAAGTTTGAGAGAAGTTTGAGAGAAGTTTGAGAGTAGTTTGAGAGTAGTTTGAGAGTAGTTTGAGAGTAGTGTGAGAGTAGTGTGAGAGTAGTTTGAGAGAAGTTTGAGAGAAGTTTGAGAGAAGTTTGAGAGTAGTTTGAGAGAAGTTTGAGAGTAGTTTGAGAGAAGTTTGAGAGAAGTTTGAGAGAAGTTTGAGAGAAGTTTGAGAGAAGTTTGAGAGAAGTTTGAGAGAAGTTTGAGAGAAGTTTGAGAGAAGTTTGAGAGAAGTTTGAGAGAAGTTTGAGAGTAGTTTGAGAGTAGTTTGAGAGTAGTTTGAGAGTAGTTTGAGAGAAGTTTGAGAAGAAGTTTGAGAGAAGTTTGAGAGTAGTTTGAGAGTAGTTTGAGAGTAGTTTGAGAAGTAGTTTGAGAGTAGTTTGAGAAGTAGTTTGAGAGTAGTTTGAGAGAAGTTTGAGAGAAGTTTGAGAGAAGTTTGAGAGTAGTTTGAGAGAAGTTTGAGAGTAGTTTGAGAGTAGTTTGAGAGTAGTTTGAGTGAAGTTTGTGAGTAGTTTGAGAGACGTTTGAGAGACGTTTGAGAGACGTTTGAGAGTAGTTTGAGAGTAGTTTGAGAGTAGTTTGAGAGTAGTTTGAGAGAAGTTTGAGAGAAGTTTGAGAGTAGTTTGAGAGTAGTTTGAGAGTAGTTTGAGAGTAGTTTGAGAGTAGTTTGAGAGTAGTTTGAGAGTAGTTTGAGAGTAGTTTGAGAGAAGTTTGAGAGTAGTTTGAGAGAAGTTTGAGAGAAGTTTGAGAGTAGTTTGAGAGAAGTTTGAGAGAAGTTTGAGAGTAGTTTGAGAGTAGTTTGAGAGTAGTTTGAGAGTAGTTTGAGAGTAGTTTGAGAGTAGTTTGAGAGTAGTTTGAGAGAAGTTTGAGAGAAGTTTGAGAGAAGTTTGAGAGTAGTTTGAGAGTAGTTTGAGAGTAGTTTGAGAGTAGTTTGAGAGTAGTTTGAGAGTAGTTTGAGAGTAGTTTGAGAGAAGTTTGAGAGTAGTTTGAGAGTAGTTTGAGAGTAGTTTGAGAGTAGTTTGAGCTCACCGAGA
This sequence comes from Hybognathus amarus, assembly GCA_030378365.1. Taxonomy (NCBI): domain Eukaryota; kingdom Metazoa; phylum Chordata; class Actinopteri; order Cypriniformes; family Leuciscidae; genus Hybognathus; species Hybognathus amarus. The sequence continues at coordinate 113,721 of JAQIUQ010001308.1, read as the reverse complement.
GTCAGAGGAAGCAGCAACGTCTGCTGGGTGTTTTTGGTCTTTGTTTCTCTAGAAGAAAAGCGACGCTGACTGCTATCAGGGGCGAAGATGTGGGTTATAAAGCAATGCTGGAGAGCTGTGCACTTATACACTACACACACTCACTGACACATACACACACTTATGCTACTGCATTGTGAGTTTAAGCTGCCTGTTTTCCAGTGGAGATTGAGACAAACACTGTGACTGAATCAGTATGTAAAGATCATGTGTGACTGAACGTCTCAATGCCTCCCTGTGATGTGACTGTACATTTACACGCACTCCTCAGCTAGAATGTTTTTGCAGTGCTGAGATTTTCCAGCCACATCTCAGCAGAAGCGTCCTGTCCTGTTTTGATCCACGTCACGGACGACGGGACGCTCCCGCTGAGCAAACACAGTGTTGAGTGTTGAGTTATCCGTGCAGTTAATGCCACTTGCTGTGTTTACGTACACATGCTTTATGTGAATTTTGGGATATTGCATAAAAACACTGGATGGAAACCCCAAGATGTGCTTGAATTCTTAAGATGCACATAACAAACGTTTGCGGGGGATCATTATTTATCTGATAAGAAGACATGCGCATAAACTACGCTGGAAATACATTTACTGATTGAATCCCTCGATGTGTGACTTTGGCTCAGCGAAGGCTGTGATTGGATAACTGGAATAACCAGCGGACCAATGGCGTTGCAGCGTCTGTTGGTTTGGTGTTTCTGAAAGCCGGAGTTCGAAGTGTGTGATCATGACTGGTTGTTATTCCCTCCAGAAGCGCTCTCACACAAACGAGTGTGTTCCCGAACGCCAAGAGAACACGACAGCGGTTACTGTGACGCTTGACACACACTCGTTTATGGTGATGCTCGACGCACACTCGTTTATGGTGACGCTTGACACACACTCGTTTATGGTGAAGCTTGACACACACTCGTTTATGATGATGCTCAACACACACTCGTTTATGATGATGCTCAACGCACACTCGTTTATGATGGAGGGTTTAAAGAGCAAAGTTGTAGAAACTCATTTATCACTGGTATTATGCACCAGGAAGTGATGATTATGTTATTTTGAACACATGTGATGTATTCACTGATTAATTCACTAATGTTTTATGCCATTTTCCAGTTTTGTGCATATGTTAAATTCACTACTTTGAATGGAAACATAGTGCGTGTCATTAAAGCATAATCATGTGATTTTATCTAAGAATGAGTCTGATTAGATTCCTCAAACAGCAGTGAGTGGATCTTCCTGAAGGGGAAGTAGCGTCAGGTTAGTAGCGGGTGGTTTCCTGTTTTACACTGCAGTTAAACACACACTCTGATGTGTGGCACACAGTCAGAGAACCCTTTCTGGTGTTCCCCTCTCCAGTCTCTTATAAACTGTGTTTAGGCATCGATGAGTGATGGAGAACGAATCTCCCAGAAACTCGCCTTGAGTGTTGGAGGTGTAGCGGTTAGCTGCTCATCCGTCTCTGTCCTCCATCACTGCAGAGGAAGGAAATCATCCCTGATGTTGATTCAATAATAGATTGAGGACGTTAGTTGCATTAAAGACCCTGTAACGTCCTGAAGTGCCTCTGCTCCGCCGAGGCCGGTTTATCTCTTGCTTCTGGGCTGTAATTGTGCGTTTACCTGCTACACTCAGCGTGACGCGCAGAACGAGCCGCTAACAGAAGAGCTGACGCTGTGTTTGAAAGCAGGGCTCATGGGAGATTTATGAGTGTGTGGTTGAAGCACTCAGCGTAATAGAGTCTCTAATATGAGCTGATTGACTGAGTCTGAATCACTCATCTCAGAACGACACACACAGGAAGTAGACTAGAATCACTATCAGAGTGACAACTGGGTGTGTGTGTGTGAGTTTACACATCTCTGGATGAGAAATCAATGAGTGACCTGATTTTACACACACAAACACACACACACACCTGAAGGGGTTTATTCTGAGATAAACAGCCGGATGGATGTACATTATCCCGTTATTAAAGGGTTAGTTCACCCAAAAATGAAACTTCTGTCAGTATTTTCTCACCCTCATGTTGTTCCAAACCTCTATGTGTTTATTTGTTCTGCTGAACACAAAGGAAGATACTTTGGAAGAATGTTTAAATCAAACAGATCTCATTCCCTATTGACTATCATAGTAGGAAAAAATACATACTATGGTAGTCAATGGGGATTGAGATCTGTTTGATTAAAACATTCTTCCAAATATCTTCCTTTGTGTTCAGCAGAACAAATAAACAAATTTTTTCACATTTTTAAAATCGTACTTGTTTCTGTTTTATAATCCAACAGTGAACAAAACAATAGTCACAAATGGCCGCCGCTGCGTTTGAATGAAAGAGGGAGAGAGTCCACGCTACTGGATGGCATAACTGTAATAACTGTATACAAAATATTGATTTGACTGAATGTTAATATTTTATTAGCTCACCAAACGTAAAGCTTCCATGAGGAGAAGCCGTTCCTGGCGAGTGTGTGCTGATGTCATCAGTGACCGGACGAGCCTGTGTTTCTGTGTTCTGGTGTTATCGGGGAATAACACCAGAACACAGAAACAATCAGACCAATCAGAATCAAGTATTCCACAGAGCCGTGTAATAAATTAGATTAATTATGCTTAACGAACCCTCACAGGAACACTTGACTGAAACACAACCATGATGTGTGAGGCTCCCTGTACAGTACGGACACGTCACACGTCCTCTTCTCAGCCGGAGCTCACGCTCTCCAGTAATCTTAATACAATATCTACTCTACTCATGTTCTCAAAGCGTTGGTGTATCTGCCTCAGAAGTTATCAAATATAATGAATATTGAAATCATTCAAAGAGCATTTTTCTGTCTTTAAGGATGTTCGTCTAACGTTTTTTATTTGTTACTGCTTGTTTCAGAACGTTCGGAAGTAATGTTTTCATAACTTAATGAGAATGTTATCAAAATGTTCTTAGAGCTTTTTTTAAGTTCAAAACTAACACACACACACACTCTCCTCATATTCCCATGATGCTTCACCACATCACATGCTTTTTATGGGTTTCCTTGTGGAACTCGATTTGTTGCATAACAACTGATCCTGTTATATATTATACAACAAATCCCTCAAGAGCCACAATGAAACTATAAAAAGGATGCTGAGTATCACACACACACACAGCACGCATTTATAAGCTGTAATTTGGGAAAAAATCTAATCTGGTAGACAGACTAAATCTGTGAGTGAATGAGTGTGTGTGTTTGTGTGTGTGTGTGAGAAATAAAGAATTTGTGAGTGTGTGTGAGAAAGAAAGAGTTTGTGTGTATGTGTGTGTGTGTGTGTGGCTCTGACAGCTCCTCATGTGCTGAAACATTGATCTGTATTAAATAAAAGAGGATCTTCATGAATGTCTGGTTCTGTTCTCTCTCTCTCTCTCTCTATCACACACACACACACACACACACTGTTCTCTGGAGCGTGTGACTCATGAAGAGCCTGTAACAGAAGAGCAGGAGACAGTAATTAGACTCTAATCCTGCATTACTGTAGTGAAGCCACACATTACACTGAGTTCTCACTGTGAGCTTCTCTGATCCACTGAGACGAGAGAGATGTTGGAGATCCACTGAGACGAGAGAGATGTTGGAGATCCACAGAGACCAGTGAGATGTTGGAGATCCACTGAGATGTTGGAGATCCACTGAGATGTTGGAGATCCACCGAGACGAGAGATGTTGGAGATCCACCGAGGCGAGAGGGATGTTGGAGATCCTCTGAGATGTTGGAGATCCACAGAGACGAGAGAGATGTTGGAGATCCACTGAGACGAGAGAGATGTTGGAGATCCTCTGAGATGTTGGAGATCCACTGAGACGAGAGAGATGTTGGAGATCCACTGAGACGAGAGGATGTTGGAGATCCACCGAGACGAGAGAGATGTTGGAGATCCACTGAGACCAGAGAGATGTTGGAGATCCACCGAGACGAGAGAGATGTTGGAGATCCACCGAGATGAGAGAGATGTTGGAGATCCACTGAGATGAGAGAGATGTTGGAGATCCACTGAGACAAGAGAGATGTTGGAGATTCACTGAGACCAGAGAGATGTTGGAGATCCACCGAGACGAGAGAGATGTTGGAGATCCACTGAGGCGAGAGACAAGAGAGATGTTGGAGATCCACCGAGACGAGAGAGATGTTGGAGATCCACTGAGATGAGAGAGATGTTGGAGATCCACTGAGATGAGAGAGATGTTGGAGATTCACTGTGACGAGAGAGATGTTGGAGATCCACCGAGACGAGAGAGATGTTGGAGATCCACTGAGGCGAGAGACGAGAGACATGTTGGAGATCCACCGAGACGAGAGAGATGTTGGAGATCCACTGTGACGAGAGAGATGTTGGTGATCCACTGAGACGAGAGAGATGTTGGAGCTCCACCGAGACGAGATAGATGTTGGAGATCCACTGAGGCGAGAGACAGAGACATGTTGGAGATCCACCGAGACAAGAGAGATGTTGGAGATCCACCGAGACCAGAGAGATGTTGGAGATCCACCGAGACGAGAGAGATGTTGGAGATCCACCGAGATGAGAGAGATGTTGGAGATTCACTGAGATGAGAGAGATGTTGGAGATTCACTGTGACAGAGAGATGTTGGAGATCCACTAAGACGAGAGAGATGTTGGAGATCCACCGAGACGAGAGAGATGTTGGAGATCCACCGAGACGAGAGAGATGTTGGAGATCCACCGAGACGAGAGATATGTTGTAGATCCACCGAGACGAGAGATGTTGGAGATCCACCGAGACGAGAGATATGTTGTAGATCCACCGAGACGAGAGAGATGTTGGAGATCCACCGAGACGAGAGATATGTTGTAGATCCACCGAGGCGAGAGAGATGTTGGAGATCCACCGAGACGAGAGATATGTTGTAGATCCACTGAGACGAGAGAGATGTTGGAGATCAACTGAGACGAGAGAGATGTTGTAGATCCACCGAGACGAGGGAGATGTTGGAGATCCACCGAGACGAGAGAGATGTTGGAGATCCACCGAGACGAGAGAGATGTTGGAGATCCACCGAGACGAGAGAGATGTTGGAGATCCACCAGACGAGAGAGATGTTGGAGATGCCTTGAGACGAGAGAGATGTTGGAGATCCACCGAGACGACAGAGATGTTGGAGATCCACCGAGACGACAGAGATGTTGGAGATCCACCGGGACGAGCGAGATGTTGGAGATCCACCGAGACGAGAGAGATGTTGGAGATCCACCGAGACGAGAGAGATGTTGGAGATCCACCGAGACGAGAGAGATGTTGGAGATCCACCGAGACGAGAGATGTTGGAGATCCACCGAGACGAGAGAGATGTTGGAGATCCACCGAGACGAAGAGATGTTGGAGATTCACCGAGACGACGACAGAGATGTTGGAGATCCACCGAGACGAGAGAGATGTTGGAGATCCACCGAGACGAGAGAGATGTTGGAGATCCACCGAGACGAGAGAGATGTTGGAGATCCACCGAGACGACAGAGATGTTGGAGATCCACCGAGACGAGAGATGTTGTAGATCCACCGAGACGAACAGAGATGTTGGAGATCCACCGAGACGAGAGAGATGTTGGAGATCCACCGAGATGAGAGAGATGTTGAAGATCCATGTCTCCAGCGAGTCTCTCACTCTCCCCACGTGTGGACTTAACCCAGCGCAGCAACAGCGCACGGACATTCATATTATCATCTGGCCGGAGTTTTGAGATTGCAATAGACATGAAGGACTATAATGCATTACGAGCTTGCTCAAGTACTGCGGAGCTGAAACCATTTAGTGCTTTAGAGTGGCTGCATTTTGGACTATCTGGAGTTTGTTTATTAAGCGTGCAGGGCAACCACCCAGTAGAGCATTACAATAATCTAGCCTTGATGTCATGAACGCATGAACTAGCTTCCGCATTTGTCAATGAGAGAAACAGATGACTTTCAAATGAGAGATTAGTATCAAAGAGACACACACACACACACACACACACACACACACACACACACACACACACACACACACACACACACACACACACACACACACACACACACACACACACACACACACACACACACACACACACACACACACACACACACACACACACACACACACACACACACACACACACACACAGGTTCTTAACCGACGACGAAGACTTTACAGAGCAGCCATCAGGTGTCAGACAGTTTTCTAGGCTGTTATGTATGGAAGTTTTTTGTCCAATAATTATAATCTCTGTTTTTTTTTTTCAGAATTTAGTTGTAGGAAATTACTAGTCATCCAAAGTTTTATATCAGCTAAGCATTCCATTAATTTTGTGAATTGGTAAGTTTCGTTTTGTTTTGAGGAAATATACAGAATTATACAAATATACAGCTTTTGAAGAAATATACAGAGTATCATCAGCATAACAGTGAAAGCTAATTCCATGTTTCCTAATGATATCTCCTAATGGTAGCATGTACAGAGTGAACAGTAGCGGTCCTAGAACTGAGCCTTGTGGTACGCCATACTGAATTTGTGATGGATAAGACATCTCCTCATTTACTGCTACAAACTGATAACGGTCAGATAAGTATGATTTAAACCATGCTAATGCAATTCCACTAATGAGCTCTCCGTCCATGAAATGCGAAAAAACTCTAGTTTTCTTCCAGTTCCGCTCCATGTTTCTGGCTGCTGTCTTAAGGGCCTGAGTGTGCTCGTTGTACCACAACGTTAAACTATTTTCTTTAATCTCCTTTAAATGCAATATCGAATTCTTCTAAGTTATCTGGAATGTTGAGATGATGAAATTGCTCAGGAATATAATTAATAAAGCAATCTTTAGTGACAAATTTGATAGGTCTAACTAGGAACTAAGTCTGATAGAAAGTCAGCAAATTCTTTAATCATTAACCAACTATTAACCAACCATTAACCAAACATTAACCAATACCATTAACCAAACATTAACTAACCATTAACCAATGCAATCAAACCACAGATTTACAACAATTCGGTTTGAGGAAACAGTCACGACCAGCTAGTTGATGACATCACCGATGTTCAAAACTCATCAAGACTCCATCTTAACTCTTATTGGCCAAACAAAACGTCTGACCGACATGTAAAGCAACCAATCACACTAGTTCACTATCATGTTTCAGGGGCGTGGAAATGTGAAGTGGAAGTTTCTACAGTCACTGACTCAGGTTTACCGTAGTAATGCTGCAGTGAGCTTCACACACTCCTGAGAACACAGTGTTCAGATTGTGTGGGTGTGTGTCTTCACACGGATCTCAGGGAAACACACACGCTCTTCTGCACATCTGAGCTCTGAGATCTAGCATTCACACTGAAGGAAAGATGATCCACAGAAAGGCTAATCAGTCCTGGAGAAACACGAGGACGCGAGGAGCTTCATCAGGGCAGGGCTGAATCGTAAAAAACCTAGTGGTCTTATTCTGTTAAACGACTCTGTCTGATCATATACTAGGGGTGTTACGATTTTCGAACCGAACCGAACCGAAAAACCGCGATACTGAACCTACCGATTTCGAATCAGCGATACTGTCATTGCGTACCGAACACGCCCCGCCCCGCCCCCTGCTACCCCGGCCCGCCCCGCCCAGCCCGGCTCAATGGACCTCATGTCTTATGTAAACAGTACACAATGAATTCAGTTTTGTAGCCTAACCACCATTAACATCAAATAACAAGCTCCGTGTTTTGTTACTTTCGATAATAAGCAAGGTGTAATCTTTCAGATTCTGTCTATTTGATCACGAAATTCAAACAATAAATGGCGTTTTGGCGCTCTTTGATGTGACGTGACAGATCGCTTACTAGGCTCCTCATTTCAAGCGGCAGCGCGTCGCGAGTAAACGCGATCATCTCTTCCTCAGTTACAGAAAAGACACCTGAAGGTATGTTGAAAGATACAGTATACTTACTGAAAGGCATCATAACTGGTGTAATCGCTCAATCAGTGTTTCAGCAGCGGAAAGACGTCAATAAAACAGCAAAGCTTTAGCTTGTCACTAGCATTATAGCCTATTTACCTCAGCCGGCAAGTGATTCAGTGTCCACAACTTCCTATAAATGAACCTTTGCACTAAATAAATGCACTATGTTAGTCTGTATATTATATTTTACTTAACCTGTTAATGATATCTTGATTATTTAATTTGTTTAAAATATCTTTCATGAAAATGACAACTGTGTAAATTATTAGAGTAAAAACACAAGTTAATGTAAAAACTGCCTTATGTTCAGTTTACATGTTTTCATACAATGTGTTGTGTGTTGATTATTATATCTAAAAAATAAATGACATCTGAATTTAGGTTAAAAGTCTAGGCTACAACATTTAATGTTATAGTAATGTGCAGCCTTCAATATAGTTCACAGCATTAGCAGATTTTTTTTTAATCCTTGTGACATGTTTAATTGTAACTGAATTAATTTAAAGACAAAGACCTTTTTTTTCATTAAACCACTGTCTTAAAAAAAGCCATTTTAGCTTTTCTAAACCGAACCGAGAACGTCAAAACCGTGGGAAAACTCGAACCGTCAGTTTTGTGTATCGTTACACCCCTATCATATATTGATTATTAATCATCTGGTTCATGATATGATATTTTATTCATTGCTACTATGTACATTCAAGAAAAAACTGATTTGTTGACAAATTATAGTGACATCTTAGTTTTGCTGCGAATTAATCTCATTGGAGATCATTGGAAACTGTTGCCGGTCATGAGCAATCATACATCACTCTGTGTGTGTCAAGTCAAGTCACATTTATTTATATAGTGCTTTTTACAATACAGATTGTATCAAAGTAGCTTCACAGTGATAACATGAAAGTAATACAACACAGGTCAATAATATTGTTGAATATTAAATGTCCCCAACTAAGCAAGCCAAAAGCAAGGCAACAGTGGAGGAACCAAAACTCCATCAGGGACAGAATGGAGAAAACACCTTGGGAGAACCCAGGCTCAGTCGGGGCCAGTTCTCCTCTGGCCAATGAAGGAACAGTGATTACAAAACAAATTGGATCGAAACATTAAGAGAATTGTCCATTTCCATCTGTGTGCAAGTGGAAGTAATCACGCCGGTTTGGAGACGAGATGTTGAGGATCAGTGCCGATGGCTGTCGTGTGGATGAGGCCGGAGCTCAAGGATGAGTCGGGATGGGTCCAGGCGCAGGTCCACCACAGAGGGTCCCTCGGGATAAACAGAGAAACTGATATTAGCGTAGACGCCATTCTTCTTATGATGTACCAATACATCAGGATTTACGGGACGTGTTCCCGCTTCCGGCTGATCTAAACTATGCAGCCTAATTTAAATGTAGGAAGTCTATAGTGTGTTATGTGTATGCTAGGCCAAAGAGATGTGTTTTTAGTCTAGCTGTGTGTGTTTGTGTTCAGATTCAGCACTGAAGTACATTGTGCTCATGTTCAGATCGTTTCATTCTCTAATCATTCGACTAATTAAGCAGAAATAGTTTTTGTCGATGTTGTTTTGGTTCCTGAATAAGAGAAATTACTGTTCAGATGAGACACTTTCCTTAGAATAATGTTGATGTGCTTCATTACATGGTTTCAGTGTAGAACTGGAGATGCTTTAGGAACACCATCTGTGCACACACACACGCACACTTCTTCACACACACACACACACACACACACACACACACACACACACACACACACACACACACACACACACACACACACACACACACACACACACACACCACACACACACACACACACACACACACACACACACACACACACACACACACACACACACACACACACACACACACACACACACACACACACACACACACACACACACACACACACACACACACACACACACACACACACACACACACACACACACACACACACACACACACACACACACACACACACACACACACACACACACACACACACACACACACACACACACACACACACACACACACACACACACACACACACACACACACACACACACACACACACTTTTTCCATGAGGAATCTGTAGTGCAGTGTAAAAGTTCCTTGGATGTAAACGGTTCTTCATGGAACCATTCGATGCCGATGAAAGGACGAGCGTGTGTGAGTCACACTGTAGATCACAGGCTGTTAATGAATCTGTGATCAGTGCTGATGCTGTGAGCCGATTGGTCAGTGCTGATGCTGTGAGCTGATTGGTCAGTGCTGATGCTGTGAGCTGATTGGTCAGTGCTGATGCTGTGAGCTGATTGGTCAGTGTGAGTGTAAATAGTTTTCCTGAACACTCGATCTGATTCCCTTCCTGTCAGCTGCTCAGTGAGAGAGTGAGAATGAGTGTCCGTGGGCGTCCGAATGCTCTCGTCTCATGTTGACCGTTAGATATTACACTGACACTATGAGTAATGTAAGATTGAAAGATGAGTGATAATATATGCTAAACCTTCATTAACATTCATCAGTTATTAGTGAAAGGCCCTGCGTCTGGCCATGAATGAGTGTGTGCTCTGAATAGAACTCCATTTGTTAGTGTTTCACACACATTATTAAAGTGAACTCTTGATGGTTGTGTGTTCATCACTCAGATGTGTGTAGTTTTCCTCTTCTCTTCAGTCTTCAGTGTGATGTAGCGTTAGCTCCTCATTAGCTGTGATCTTAGTGTCTCACTGGACAGTTTCTCAGGCTGATGCTCCATTAAACGCGAGCGTCTTTGAGGATTTGGGTCGAGAAGTGGGTCGCCCAGTTTCTGCCGCTCAGATGCGCAGGAAAAGTGTTCGGCCCGCAGATGGAGTTCACAGATCCAGTCACTCACAGCTGATCCCTCGACACACGCTGAGATCAGGAAACGTGAAGGTTTTCATGTTCAGATGAGAAGATCTTTGACTTGAGCAGAATGTCCTGTTAAGACTGAGATCATTATAAAACACACTGTACCACACGGACCTCATAAATGACATGTTTGTACTGTATGATGACACCTATCGAGTCATCGGCTACGACGCAAGAGTAAAGCGTCACTAGCAGGTACTTATGCTTTACAAATAGAGCAAGATGAATCACACTTTGGCAATTGTGGTTTTTATATACACTGAAAATAGAGAAGAAAGCAAAAGAGGAAAATATGTGGCTATAGAGGAAAGAGGACGCTTGTGTGCTCACCCTCTCTCCTATTGTGCCGTATATCCCAGTGAAACGCTTTCACGAACAAGAACAAATGTGGGCGGGGCTTGATTGTGTCTGTGGGGAATTGATTGGATGGTTGTGGTTTGCTATTGGTGGATCTTGTGTGAGTGACAGGGTTAGGGTTAGTGTGCATTATTATTATTATAAGATTATTAATGATATGCATCCATAATAGGGTTGTAACGGTATGAGATTTTCACGGTATGATAATCGTCTCAGAAAATATCACGGTTTCACGGTATTACGATATTAAACTATCATTATTATAATCATCATCAGCTACAATGGCCCTTAAATTAATAAAAAAGATATGTTTTTTGGTTGAACATGGTTTATTGTAACAAGTTTTTTTTAATAGAGTTATGAAATGTATATTTATTTCCTCAGAAATTCTGGGTTGTCTGAAATAACTGGTCTGGATTCTGTGATTGAATACAAAATGTATTTTTGAAAATGCAATCAGATAAAATGTAACAACTTTAGTTTGTCTACACAAGAGAGGTTTACTAAATTAAAACATGGACAAAAAAATTATACACAATAGTAATATATTTTAGTCATTATTTTAGTCCTAGACTAAACCAAACTTTTTTTACAGGTTGTACTGAACACCTATGAGTTTCATTCAGTGTATTTGATGATTATTCTTTTAAAAAACAATTATAAAGTGCACATTAAGTGTTCTCTGTCTGTATATGTTCATGTGTTCACGTCTTCACATAGTGGGTGAGACAGCTTTAACACTAGAACGGCCATAACGGTCATTTTGACCGTTTTGAATTTTATATCTACAATAACTTTGTTGAAAAAAATAATTAAATCCTGCTGGTACCTGACTTTTCCTAAAATTGTCTGTATTTTCATTTAAAATGCTTTTCATATAAATTAAGTTACGTAAACGTAAGGCAAAACAAAAAATGAACATATTTACCTATTTCGGCCATAGACGGTCATATTGACCGCACTGAATTTCGCTGTATTTTTTTGTTAAATATCCCGCGGTTGATCGTGGTCTCTCTCAACTGTCAACAGAGGTCCGTCCGGTCACAGCGGTGTTTGCTATATAATAATTTCTACATTAGTTGTTGATCAGAAATAAAACCGGACTACAGGATGCCCTGGATATGCTTCAGAACTTGACGAGTGATGATTCGGATGCAGGGGAACAATCGGAGGTGGAAAGTGAAAGCGACGTTTCCTGGGTGCAAGTTAACATTTCCTCCTCCATCAGACACGGCCGATCCAGATGTTCCGTTCATGTCGGATGATCCTGCGAGTTCCGCTGCCCTGTCCTGCGCTGTTTGTTTTGCTGCATGGACTGTTCACTAGTTCTGCAAGTCCTATTATTATTATTAGCCTATTTATTATCATTATCATTATAATATTATTATTATCGTCTCGTTTTCGTCTTTGAAAAAATGTGGTTGACGAAAATAATTTAATCATTTAACAACGAAATAAACACTGTTTTGAATCTAACGGTCAAAATGACCGCTTGTGGCCGTTCTAGTAGTTTTGGAATTCTGGCACTTCTAGTGTTAAAAACCATGTGCGTCATGCGTACTTGAGAGTGTACTAGATCTACGAAGCGGCGCTGCTCATTCATACAGAGACGCGCTGAATATAGAAGGGGCTTGCACACGAGTCTTTTTGCGTTGTATATTCACAGACAGGCACATCGCGATTTGATTTAGGCTACTGCAGCTATATTTTGATTTATTCATCCATCTATCTTTTAAATCGCGCATTTTACGTGGCATATCTGTATTGTAACACAGAAAGACGGGTGTGCGTCTTTTCGACAGACCGGGATTCCCTCAGCATGACAGAAATAATATGGCCTTAAGTTATAAAAGTTATGAATAACCTTTATCTTCGCGGAGGGATGGTGTTCCTGAATATGGGAGAACATGTTCGACGTGTTTCCTGCTTTTGCAGCCACTCTTCGTCCACATATCTTGCAAATTGGATATCCATCTTCAAGGACAACACCACGATCGTTTTCCGGATATCCAAAATATTCCCATACTGCAGATTTTATTTATTTTTTTCGGCGGGAGATAGAGATTCGCAGCCTCTGTCTCTGACATTTTCAGCGCTGTACAGGTATGGAGTGCGTTGAGTGTAAGCAGTCAAGCTGAAAGAAGTTGCATGCGGCAGTGCAGGTGAATTCTGTTTTTTTTTTTTTTACCGCGGATAAGTAAATGTGCACGATATGATAATCGTACATGTCAATATCGCGATAAACCGCCATACCGGTATACCGTTACAACCCTAATCCATAAATCATTTAAAATAAACACTGCAATATTCCATTTAAAAAACAGTTTTTTTTGCCTAGTACAAGTACACTATATAGCGGTGTGGGTTGTTTGGTGGAGGGGGGATTGAGTGTATGTGTGTGTGTGTGCATGTGTGTGTAGTTAATATATTCTGTTTCTGCTGAGCACATTGAGCTCAACCACAGAAGCTCTTATTCTTCATTAGAGTTTGCAAGACAAGAAAATCTTTGCTCTAAAGGGAATATATTAAACCAAATGCATTTTCCTTCCAGCAAATCAATGTAGCTTGAGTTAAAAGAACATAGAAGGTGCTGTCGCTGTCCGGAGAGAGAACGAGTGTGTGCTCGCTGGCTAGTCAATGCTCCTGTTCCAGCGTGTCATGACTCATGAGTGTGTGGGTGTGTTTGTGTAAGTGTGTGTGTGTGTGTGTGTCATGAGTGCGATTGCTGGAGCTGATCAAGATGTAAACCCAGCCAACAAAACAACATCTTGTTAACGATCCCATTAATTTATGAAAACATTATTTCTGATTGTTCTCTGAGTGTTCAAAACATCCAGTGTTTTAAATTGTTTCCCGCCCTTTTTATTGATTATGTGAACGTTAAGAGGACAGCCCACTTTATCATTCTTCAGACATTATGGGAACATCACGTTTGAATGTTCAGAAACAAGCAGCAACATTTAAAAAAACGTCAGATGAACATCTAACTGAAACATTTCAGAAAAACGCTCCATGAACGATGTATTAGTAATGTTTTTGAGCTAACGTTTGCAAACATTATTAAAGAGCAGATAATGATTCTGGATACTGGATGAATCAGCATTTTTGAACTAATCTCTTGAATGGAATGATTCAATGACAAATACATTTTAACCGTCGCCACCTAGTGGTGTAACGGTGTAATTGATACAATCTCAATTTAAGCATCAAGTTTCTTTCAGTAGATGATTTACTCTATTTTGCTCGCTCCCGTAGACATCAGTGTTTAAATCTGAACGATAATATTTGATCCCAGTACTTCTGTGATGACCTGAATGAATGTAAGACAGAAATAATGATAGTGTGTGTTTAAAAGACTGTTAGTGAAGCTGTCTCATACTGATGTCAGACGATGTTCCTGTGATCGGACTCGTCGAACACGCCGTTTAGGATCTTTCAGCTCTACCAGAACTAACTCTAATCCATCGATCTGCTTATTTAACATTAGTCCAGAACTCTTGCTGAAGTTGTGTGATAAAGCAGCAAACGATCAGAATCGTCGGTGTTTGTTGTCTCCCCTCACAGAGAGACGAGGCCTTTCGTTCCTCTTAAGTGCCGGCTCCCGGAGACGGTAATGTAGTGGTTTGAGCCGTGCGTTCGGCGCGTGAAGCTTTCACAGGGTTAACAGGATTATAAACCTCTGCCATTATCCTGTCAGCCGTGACCGACTACAGCAAAGAGGATTTCAGCACAATGCAGATTCACCAACACACACTCTCGGCTCGACAGCGTCACAGCGGTTATACTGTTATCATCACAACCTGTTAATGCGCACGGCCTGATGGTGTTTATCACTGATCGAGGATTTCCAGATCTCCGCCGTCACGCTCCGCTAACCGCTGCACACGTCTGGTGAGGCCATGGTTGTGTGAGAGGAGCGCTAAATGATTCTCAGTGTGGGTGAAATCGATTAAGGAGCAGATGAACGAGCTCTTACGGGCCCAATCTCTCCCGATAATCAGGATTACTCGCGTGACCGGCGGCGTTTCGCGGCGCATGAAAAGAACACAGGAGACGTGTTGTTCCCGTGACCGAAAATACAGCCGTGTTTGTAACCTTTGATGAACAGTTTTATGATGGTGGCACGAGCTGAACATGTTTTAATTATAAAGACTCCCTCAAACACACACACATACACACACACACATACACACGCTGCAGCGAAGGCTGATGAGATCACAGCGATCAGTGGCACTTTAATTTCACAGTCATTTCAGTAGATCAGCAGGAGCTGAGTGTGTGTGTGTGTGAGAGAGAGAGAAAGAGAGAGTGTGTGTGTGTGTGTGTGAGAGAGAGATAGGGTCTGTTTCCTTGTTCAGTTGATCTGGACTCAGATTATCTGTAATCTGGGCCTCTTTAATTTACTCTGCTCGGGGTCAGATCTGTCCATCTGAATCCAAGCCTCCTGATTGGCCGGGTGTGTGATTGGCAGCTGGTGGGTGTGTCTGTGTGGATAATATCTCAGACAGAGCTTTTGATGAAATCATTGCTGCAGATATTAGAGATGTTTTATCACACAGATTACGATCTCTTCATTCTGACTGTGTCTCGCTCTGGCTTCATGTTGCTATGTGATTGCTACAGTGTTGTTGGTGGTTGCTAGGGCATCAAACACATTCAAATCAGTGCATGATGTTGAAATATTTATGTCGATTATGGTTGTTCTGTACAAAGAAAAAAAACCAAAAACATTTATCCTAGAATATGTGCATTCCTGGCCTCAGTCAGTGAGTTTTTTAAAGCAACAGAAATACAGGTTAATCTGATAAAAATGTCATTTATATACATCATCCATTATTGTTTTGTATTTTATATTTTAAAATATGCAAATGAGGGATTGTCTAATTTAATATACACTGCTGTGCGTACATTTCCTGGACATAAATCTGTACATTGGCAAAGCCAGACTCATAATTCTTGTTTGAATTTGTTGAGATATTAAAGTTTTTTACTGAAGGATTTTGGATTTGTTACTCCATAAATGGAATGATACTGTCAACGGAATTCGAAAACAAATATGTTTTCATCATGTTTAGGAGTAAACTGTTGTATAATCAGGCCAATGATTTATGAACAAACCTTGAGATTAAAGATAAAAGTTTGGTGTGTGTGTGAAGAGCTTTCTGTCCAGATGCAGAGAGGAAGTGTGTGTTTCTGTAGTGTCGCAGCATTAGAGTGTGTGTTTCTGAAGTGTGTGTTCCTGTAGTGTAGCAGCATTAGAGTGTGTGTTTCTGAAGTGTGTGTTCCTGTAGTGTAGCAGCATTAGAGTGTGTGTTTCTGAAGTGTGTGTTCCTGTAGTGTAGCAGCATTAAAGGGTTAGTTCACCCAAAAATGAAAATTAAGTCATTAATTACTAGGGCTGTCTTCCCTAGTAATATTGTAGTACCGCGCTTTTGACAAGTCAACCGCAGAGGATTGCACGTAACCGCAGCAACCGCGATATTCGAGTTTTTTTTATTTTATAAGGCTATACTCTTCTTGTTTTTAACTTCATGCATGTGTATTGAATGTTAAACAAGTTCATAATGATAACAACAAGACTGTTTATCATGGTGATGTACAGAGGCTTCACACAGACAGTGAATGAGAGAGATCTGCTGAGCGCATGCGATTACCTGCGTTTGTCTTTGAAGTCGTGAAAAGGTTGCCGTGTCAAAGGAAAGTGAAATATTTGTATCATCATTTTAATCAGGTATTTCCCACAAAAGCGCGTCAGCAGCAGCGCTGGTCAGCATCCCACAGCGCGAGGAAGCCGCGGGGAAATAAAATCACCTACCGAGTCACGCATTGAATCAATGCCATATTGGTCTCTAATAAGTGAAGCATCAGCTTCCACATTACCCATGCGACGCATTGCTGATCAGCTGAGCCTTGAAAAGTGGAACTCAAAGTTAAAAATAATTAACATCTTGTTTGGTTTCATTACATCTCTTTTAACGAATCAGCTTCTTTGAACGTGTTCGTTGAATGAACGGTTCAAAGTCCGTTGTCATAACAATATGCGCACTGAGTGAAAGCCTTTCAATCATGCTTTCAATGCGTATATAGACGCTGTTTAGTTTCGGGCCATACAATGACCTTGTTTTTGTCCATATCGTAAACTTTATTTATATAACAGCAAATACATATAAATTAAATAAATAAATGGCGGTAATACCGCATATCGCGCTATTGAGCCACTCAACATTACCGCAAGGGAAATTCCATAACCGCGACAGCCCTGATTAATTACTCACCCCCATGCTATACCAACCCTGTAAGACCTTCGTTCATCTTCGGAACACAAATAAAGATATTTTTGATTAAATCTGAGAGCTTCCATTACTTCCTTATGGGCACATGCGAGAACTGAGATGAGGAAGTTCTTCTTCGACTACTTTTTGTTACCGCCTGCTCACCGCTTAGGAGTATTACCGCCCCCTACCGTATAAGATAAGATAAACTTATAATTGAGCCGCTGTAGGCACATGGAATATTTAAACATTCTCTTTAATGTCTTTATGGGCCGTCAAGAGCCAGTCCCTTAGGCAGTCTATGGAGGAGTGATCCAGCTCTCAGATTTAATCAAAAATATCTTGATTTGTGTTCCGAAGATGAACGAAGGTCTTACAGGGTGGGTACAGCATGGGGGTGAGTAATTAATGACTTAATTTTCATTTTTGGGTGAACTAACCCTTTAAGGCCTGTTCACACCGGGACCAATTTCGCACGCGTTCGCACGCGTTAACGCCTCGTGACTAAACAAAGGCCGCCAATGTGAGTGTGCACACCGATGCGTGAAAACGCCACGGGTAAAAGCGTCATTTTTAAAACAACACCTCGGGGTTTTTTTTTTTAGTTTGACGCTCCATGTCAAAACTTATCCGACCAATGAGATTGATGCTTTTGCTCACGTGTCTGAAGTTACAGTAAAACACAACTTGGGAGCGCTCAAACACAAAACGGTCTTGCTGAGGACACTTACGCAACAGAAAAGAAGATATATGCCAAGTAGCGTCGCCGTCTACACCATAGATATCATATAGAGACTAGATGTCCTATTGGCCGCTGGGCACTGAGAAATGCGGCCGCCATTTTGAATCGGTCGTATTCCTGTTGGGTTGCACAGCAGCAGTAGATGCCAGATCATATTCCTGCTTAAATTGGCGGACTATCGCTCGGTGATTACTTTTCACAAGTAAGATTTTACATTTAACATTACCTGACTAAAGTTTGTATTTTGTGAATAAAATATCCCATGTGTCCTGTATCATAGCTACATGTATGACCTTAGCAGCAAAAGACCCCACATGAAAATCAGTTCGGTATTCAGTGAGATATGATTCATCAAATGCGCTGCCAAACAGATTACACTGAGCGGAGCGGATGACCGGTTTAAGATGGCGGCCCCACGGCTCGTCCGTGCCAAGGCTGTAGCGGTCGATAGGGCGTCTGCCTATATGATGTCTATCGTTACACAGCCAGGAAGAAATAAGACGAGGAAGATGCAAGGCAAGATGAGTGTAGAGCTGCTGTTCTTGTTGGTGTAAGAACATAAAGAACTATGTGAGAAACACAACAGCGACTACAAACATCTTGATAAAAGAGAACTGTTCTGGAGTGGTATTGCGGAGCAAATGGGCGCCATCTAATGTCAGGGAATGAATTTGCATGTTCACTCGGCTTATCGTCAGATCGCTTGGGTGTGAACACAAAAACCATTTTGAAAAACGCTGACGAATAACACGTGCTGATATTCGTCCCGTTGTGTACGGGGGTTTAGAGTGTGTGTTCCTGTAGTGTGTGTTCCTGTAGTGTGTGTTCCTGTAGTGTAGCAGCATTTGATGGACACACACAGGTCTGAGATCAGCAGGACGGCAGGGCTTGATAGGATTCGTTTGACTCTTTTGAACTGAAGAGTGTGTTTACACTGATTTGATATGAAGCTTTAGATATTTGGTGTGTGTCCATCACATCACAAACACTCACATGCCTTTTGTTTGTGAAGGAACACAGTAAAATTCTCTGTTTCATGGCATTTTTCCCTTTCACATATTTTAGTAATCATCATAAATTAGGTATCATTTGAAAGCTTAAACACTCATAATTACAGAAGCTCTACTAAATGTCCAACATAACTGAACATTAAACTCTTACTTGTCTTTCCTTTTACTGAAAAACACAAAATAACACTTAATCTCTGAGAGCTGGGAAGTACAGCTTCACGGCCCAATGATCCATACAGTCCCAACACAAACGGATCAAGCATATTAAGAAATATTTTATAAAAGCCATATTATACCTTTTTCACAGTCTTGATGTGTTTCAGACTCTTCTAGAACAGGTTTTCCTGCTTGAATGTTGATTATTCTCCTCATATTCTCCATTGTTGCGGCTCCTCTCTTCCAGTCTGTCAGTAACGCTCTGTTTACTTCCTGTCTCTATGAAGCCCCTCCTCTTCAAAAGCACACTGTGCTCTGATTGGTCGGCTGGAGCGGTGTGTTGTGATTGGTCGAGCGCTTCGAGTGTGTTTGGGAAAGCCCCGCCCTTATCAGTAACCGTCAGTTTAACACACTACTAACTACCTCCACCAGGCCCCGCCCCTTTATTCTGCGCATTAATTATTATAATGAGGAATATTGTGACGTGTTCCCGGGAGAAACTCGAGACTAATGAGGCGTTTGAGGAGTTCAGGAACACTGACACTGATATAGAGGAGAACTGGAGCTTCATAAAGATCAAGCAGCAACACACACACTGCAGACAGATGAACATGGACAAAAGCAGAACATGTGCTCTTTAAAAAAACATGTGTTCATTCAGCTCATTTGAATTAAACAAGAAGCAAACCTGATTTCCGAGTGTGTGCCACTAGTGTGCTTCACTGTAAATACAGTGAGTGTCAGACATCAAACCCTGTGTGTGTAACCGTTCCTCTTACATAAGCGGTGTGTTTGTGAATGAATCAGGACACAGAGAGAGAGAAGTACGTCACTCTGGTGTTCACACCAGCAGTAATAAAGGAGAACACACTCCCGTAGATGATGATGCTGATCTGGAGGTCCTCAGGCCTTCGCTTCATCTTCTATTAGCCTTGAATAGTTAATCGGATGGATAACTGTGTGTGTGTGTGTGTGTGTGTGTGTGTGTGTGTGTGTGCCGTTTAACCGGTGGATGTTTCACAGCTGCTCTCGTTGACTCCGTTCTTCTGCTTACGCTTCAGTTTCACAGGTTTAGCAGAAACGCTGATCATCATGATCTAAAACTGAACAGACAGAGAGAAAACGACTCTATCACTCCGTATGGTATTATTACACATATTAACCTCAGTGTGTGTGTGTGTGTGTTAACTTCTGATATCCCACTGCAGATCATATTCACCTACGTGTGAATGATATTGAACGGAACAACCAGGCGCCCTAATGCAGTGTGTGTGTGTGTGTGTGTGAGAGAGAGAGAGAGAGAGAGAGAGAGAGAGTATATGTGTGTGTGTGAGAGAGAGTATGTGTGTTTTTGTCTGTGTGTGTGTGTGTGAGTGTGTGAGTGTTATCTTTGATATCCCACTGCAGATCATATTCACCTACGTGTGAATGATATTGAACGTGAACAACCAGGCGCCCTAAAGCAGTGTGTGTGTGTGTATGTGTGTGTATGTGTGTGTTTTAATATTTGTCTCTGGTCACAAAGATCAAACTTTTACCAGAACGGTCCTAGCAGCCATGTGGACACACAGGCTGGAAAACTCATTACCGCTGGCCTAGATACACACACACACACACATATAATCCGAGCCCACGGCAGCAGCACAGAGCAGCGTCAGATAAACGGGAATAATGCGTCAGATCTGCGGCTCTTCTGCGGATAAACTGAATGTCGACACAAACTCATTCTGATGCTCATCTCACAGCGACAGGCTTGCTCTCTCCTGTAGAAGGTAGTGTGAGTGTGTGAAATAATCAGTAGTAATCAATAACCGGGTCAGGGAGCCGCATCCTTCACACTCGTTCTCATGTCTGTTTGAGCTGCTGTTATTTAAAGCTGTTTATTGCTCAGTGAGAATCATGGGAAATCACTGAGGACTCACCATTCACTGACCTTGAACAGCTTCCATGAACACACCAGACATTTTAACATGATCCCAGTCTCTGGTGACACACACATTTCTGCTGTGCTAGCTTTATACTTTTACATTAAATAAGCTGTTTTATATTTTATAACCTATTTTTAAATATTTTAATTTTATTGTATAGTTGTATTTTAAATTTTATTTTCTAACAGTTTTTTTTAATTTTATTACAGTATTTCTGTCATGAAAACTGATTGGCATGATAAGGTTTATGACAATTTTAATGTGTTTCAGTCTGGCGGAATGAGATCTGCTGCTACTGCTAATACACACACAACACATGAGTTACCAGTACAGATCTACTGGTGGAGCTGGGGAAGGTGGAGGGTTTATGAAGGGATCATGAGTTACCAGTACAGATCTACAGGTGGAGCTGGGGAAGGTGGAGGGTTTCTGAAGGGATCATGAGTCACCAGTACAGGTTTCTGAAGGGATCATGAGTTACCAGTATAGGTTTCTGAAGGGATCATGAGTTACCAGTACAGATCTACAGGTAGAGCTGGGGAAGGTGGAGGGTTTCTGAAGGGATCAGTGAGTCACCAGTACAGGTTTCTGAAGGGATCATGAGTTACCAGTGCAGGTTTCTGAAGGGATCATGAGGTCACCAGTACAGATCTACAGGTAGAGCTGGGGAAGGTGGAGGGTTTCTGAAGGGATCATGAGTCACCAGTACAGGTTTCTGAAGGGACTCATGAGTCAGCCAGTACAGGTTTCTGAAGGGATCATGAGTCACCAGTACAGATCTACAGGTGGAGCTGGGGAAGGTGGAGGGTTTCTGAAGGGATCATGAGTCACCAGTACAGATCTACAGGTGGAGCTGGGGAAGGTGGAGGGTTTCTGAAGGGATCATGAGTCAGCCAGTACAGGTTTCTGAAGGGATCATGAGTCACCAGTACAGGTTTCTGAAGGGATCATGAGTCACCAGTACAGGTCTTACAGGTAGAGCTGAGGACAGGTGGAGGGTTTCTGAAGGAATCATGGAGTCACCAGTACAGGTTTCTGAAGGGATCAGTGAGTCACCAGTACAGGTTTCTGAAGGGATCATGAGTCACCAGTACAGATCTACAGGTGGAGCTGGGGAAGGTGGAGGGTTTCTGAAGGGATCATGAGTCACCAGTACAGGTTTCTGAAGGGATCATGAGTCACCAGTACAGGTTTCTGAAGGGATCATGAGTCACCAGTACAGATCTACAGGTAGAGCTGGGGAAGGTGGAGGGTTTCTGAAGGGATCATGAGTCACCAGTACAGATCTACAGGTGGAGTTGGGAAGGAGGAGGGTTTCTGAAGGGATCATGAGTTACCAGTACAGATCTACAGGTGGAGCTGGGGAAGGTGGAGGGTTCTGAAGGGATCATGAGTCACCAGTACAGATCTACAGGTGAGAGCTGGGGAAGGTGGAGGGTTTCTGAAGGGATCATGAGTCACCAGTACAGATCTACAGGTAGAGCTGGGGAAGGTGGAGGGTTTCTGAAGGGATCATGAGTCACCAGTACAGGTTTCTGAAGGCACTCATGAGTCACCAGTACAGGTTTCTGAAGGCACTCATGAGTCACCAGTACAGGTTTCTGAAGGGATCATGAGTCACCAGTACAGATCTACTAGGTAGAGCTGAGGAGAGGTAGAAGGTTTCTGAAAGGGATCATGAGTCACCAGTACAGATCTACTGGTAGAGCTGGGGAAGGTGGAGGGTTTCTGAAGGGATCATGAGTCACCAGTACAGGTTTCTGAAGCGCTCATGAGTCACCAGTACAGGTTTCTGAAGCGGCTCATGAGCCACCAGTACAGGTTTCTGAAGCACTCATGAGTCACCAGTACAGGTTTCTGAAGCGCTCATGAGTCACCAGTACAGGTTTCTGAAGGGATCATGAGTCACCAGTACAGGTTTCTGAAGCGCTCATGAGTCACCAGTACAGGTTTCTGAAGCGCTCATGAGTCACCAGTACAGGTTTCTGAAGGGATCATGAGTCACCAGTACAGGTTTCTGAAGGGATCATGAGTCACCAGTACAGGTTTCTGAAGGGATCATGAGTCACCAGTACAGGTTTCTGAAGGGACTCATGAGTCACCAGTACAGGTTTCTGAAGGGATCATGAGTCACCAGTACAGGTTTCTGAAGGGATCATGAGTCACCAGTACAGGTTTCTGAAGGGATCATGAGTCACCAGTACAGGTTTCTGAAGGGATCATGAGTCACCAGTACAGGTTTCTGAAGGGATCATGAGTCACCAGTACAGGTTTCTGAAGGGATCATGAGTCACCAGTACAGGTTTCTGAAGGGATCATGAGTCACCAGTACAGGTTTCTGAAGGGATCATGAGTCACCAGTACAGGTTTCTGAAGGGATCATGAGTCACCAGTACAGGTTTCTGAAGGGATCATGAGTCACCAGTACAGGTTTCTGAAGGGATCATGAGTCACCAGTACAGGTTTCTGAAGGGATCATGAGTCACCAGTACAGGTTTCTGAAGCGCTCATGAGTCACCAGTACAGGTTTCTGAAGGGATCATGAGTCACCAGTACAGGTTTCTGAAGGGATCATGAGTCACCAGTACAGGTTTCTGAAGGGATCATGAGTCACCAGTACAGGTTTCTGAAGGGATCATGAGTCACCAGTACAGGTTTCTGAAGGGATCATGAGTCACCAGTACAGGTTTCTGAAGGGATCATGAGTCACCAGTACAGGTTTCTGAAGGGATCATGAGTCACCAGTACAGGTTTCTGAAGGGATCATGAGTCACCAGTACAGGTTTCTGAAGGCGATCATGAGTCACCAGTACAGGTTTCTGAAGGGATCATGAGTCACCAGTACAGGTTTCTGAAGCGCTCATGAGTCACCAGTACAGGTTTCTGAAGGGATCATGAGTCACCAGTACAGGTTTCTGAAGGGATCATGAGTCACCAGTACAGGTTTCTGAAGGGATCATGAGTCACCAGTACAGGTTTCTGAAGGGATCATGAGTCACCAGTACAGGTTTCTGAAGGGATCATGAGTCACCAGTACAGGTTTCTGAAGGGATCATGAGTCACCAGTACAGGTTTCTGAAGGGATCATGAGTCACCAGTACAGGTTTCTGAAGGGATCATGAGTCACCAGTACAGGTTTCTGAAGGGATCATGAGTCACCAGTACAGGTTTCTGAAGGGATCATGAGTCACCAGTACAGGTTTCTGAAGGGATCATGAGTCACCAGTACAGGTTTCTGAAGGGATCATGAGTCACCAGTACAGGTTTCTGAAGGGATCATGAGTCACCAGTACAGGTTTCTGAAGGGATCATGAGTCACCAGTACAGGTTTCTGAAGGGATCATGAGTCACCAGTACAGGTTTCTGAAGGGATCATGAGTCACCAGTACAGGTTTCTGAAGGGATCATGAGTCACCAGTACAGGTTTCTGAAGGGATCATGAGTCACCAGTACAGGTTTCTGAAGGGATCATGAGTCACCAGTACAGGTTTCTGAAGGGATCATGAGTCACCAGTACAGGTTTCTGAAGGGATCATGAGTCACCAGTACAGGTTTCTGAAGGGATCATGAGTCACCAGTACAGGTTTCTGAAGGGATCATGAGTCACCAGTACAGGTTTCTGAAGGGATCATGAGTCACCAGTACAGGTTTCTGAAGGGATCATGAGTCACCAGTACAGGTTTCTGAAGGGATCATGAGTCACCAGTACAGATCTACTGGTGGAGCTGGGGAGGTGAAGGGTTTCTGAAGGGATCATGAGTCACCAGTACAGGTTTCTGAAGGGATCATGAGTCACCAGTACAGGTTTCTGAAGGGATCATGAGTCACCAGTACAGGTTTCTGAAGGGATCATGAGTCACCAGTACAGGTTTCTGAAGGGATCATGAGTCACCAGTACAGGTTTCTGAAGGGATCATGAGTCACCAGTACAGGTTTCTGAAGGGATCATGAGTCACCAGTACAGGTTTCTGAAGGCGACTCATGAGTCACCAGTACAGGTTTCTGAAGGGATCATGAGTCACCAGTACAGGTTTCTGAAGGGATCATGAGTCACCAGTACAGGTTTCTGAAGGGATCATGAGTCACCAGTAGAGGTTTCTGAAGGGATCGTGAGTCAGTACAGGTTTCTGGAGGATCATGAGTCACCAGTACAGGTTTCTGAAGGGATCATGAGTCACCAAGGTACAGGTTTCTGAAGCGCTCATGAGTCACCAGTACAGGTTTCTGAAGGGATCATGAGTCACCAGTACAGGGTTTCTGAAGGGATCAATGAGTCACCAGTACAGGTTTCTGAAGGGATCATGAGTCACCGGACAGGTTTCTGAAGAGGGTATCATGAGTCACCAGTACAGGTTTCTGAAGGGATCATGAGTCACCAGGTACAGGTTTTCTGAAGGGATCATGAGTCACCAGTACAGGTTCTACATGGGAGTCAGCTGAGGGATGGTAGACGGGTTTCTGAAGGGATCATGAGTCACCAGTACAGGTTTCTGGAGGGATCATGCATGATCACCAGTACAGGTTTCTGAAGGGATCATGAGTCACCAGTACAGGTTTCTGAAGGGACTCATGAGTCACCAGTACAGGTTTCTGAAGCGCTGCACTGAGTCACCAGTACAGGTTTCTGAAGGGATCATGAGTCACCAGTACAGGTTTCTGAAGGCGATCATGAGTCACCAGTACAGGTTTCTGAAGCGATCATGAGCCACCAGTACAGATCTACTGGTAGAGTTGGGGAGGGTGGAGGGTTTCTGAAGGGATCATGAGTCACCAGTACAGGTTTCTGAAGGGATCATGAGTCACCAGTACAGGTTTCTGAAGGGATCATGAGTCACCAGTCACAGGTTTCTGAAGGGATCATGAGTCACCAGTACAGGTTTCTGAAGGGATCATGAGTCACCAGTACAGGTTTCTGAAGGGATCATGAGTCACCAGTACAGGTTTCTGAAGGGATCATGAGTCACCAGATACAGGTTTCTGAAGGCGCTCATGAGGTCACCAGTACAGGTTTCTGAAGGGATCATGAGTCACCAGTACAGGTTTCTGAAGGGATCATGAGTCACCAGTACAGGTTTCTGAAGGGATCATGAGTCACCAGTACAGGTTTCTGAAGGGATCATGAGTCACCAGTACAGGTTTCTGAAAGGGATCATGAGTCACCAGTACAGGTTTCTGAAGGGATCATGAGTCACCAGTACAGGTTTCTGAAGGGATCATGAGTCACCAGTACAGGTTTCTGAAGGGATCATGAGTCACCAGTACAGGTTTCTGAAGGGATCATGAGTCGACTCAGTACAGGTTTCTGAAGGGATCATGAGTCACCAGTACAGGTTTCTGAAGGGATCATGAGTCACCAGTACAGGTTTCTGAAGGGATCATGAGTCACCAGTACAGGTTTCTGAAGGGATCATGAGTCACCAGTACAGGTTTCTGAAGCGCTCATGAGTCACCAGTACAGGTTTCTGAAGGGATCATGAGTCACCAGTACAGGTTTCTGAAGGGCTCATGAGTCACCAGTACAGGTTTCTGAAAGGGCTCATGAGCCACCAGTACAGATCTACTGGTGAGGTCATGAGGGAGGGTGCAGGGTTTCTGAAGGGATCATGAGTCACCAGTACAGGTTTCTGAAGGGATCATGAGTCACCAGTACAGGTTTCTGAAGGGATCATGAGTCACCAGTACAGGTTTCTGAAGCGATCATGAGTCACCAGTACAGGTTTCTGAAGGGATCATGAGTCACCAGTACAGGTTTCTGAAGGGATCTATCAGTACAGTTTCTGAAGGGATCATGAGTCACCAGTACAGGTTTCTGAAGGGATCATGAGTCACCAGTACAGGTTTCTGAAGGGATCATGAGTCACCAGTACAGGTTTCTGAAGGGATCATGAGTCACCAGTACAGGTTTCTGAAGGGATCATGAGTCACCAGTACAGGTTTCTGAAGGCGACTCATGAGTCACCAGTACAGGTTTCTGAAGGGATCATGAGTCACCAGTACAGGTTTCTGAAGGGATCATGAGTCACCAGTACAGGTTTCTGAAGGGATCATGAGTCACCAGTACAGGTTTCTGAAGGGATCATGAGTCACCAGTACAGGTTTCTGAAGGGATCATGAGTCACCAGTACAGGTTTCTGAAGAGCTCATGAGTCACCAGTACAGGTTTCTGAAGGGATCATGAGTCACCAGTACAGGTTTCTGAAGGGATCATGAGTCACCAGTACAGGTTTCTGAAGGGATCATGAGTCACCAGTACAGGTTTCTGAAGGGATCATGAGTCACCAGTACAGGTTTCTGAAGGGATCATGAGTCACCAGTACAGGTTTCTGAAGGGATCATGAGTCACCAGTACAGGTTTCTGAAGGGATCATGAGTCACCAGTACAGGTTTCTGAAGGGATCATGAGTCACCAGTACAGGTTTCTGAAGCGCTCATGAGTCACCAGTACAGGGTTTCTGAAGGGATCATGAGTCACCAGTACAGATCTACTGGTGGAGCTGGGGAGGGTGGAGGGTTTCTGAAGGGATCATGAGTCACCAGTACAGATCTACTGGTGGAGCTGGGGAGGGTGGAGGGTTTCTGAAGGGATCATGAGTCACCAGTACAGATCTACAGGTGGAGCTGGGGAGGGAGGAGGGTTCTGCTAAGGCAAATGCTACCCATGCATTTGAAGGTTGAGCAGCGAGCTTATTGGCTACTGATAAAGCTGGAACCAATCAGCTGCCCTATTGATAATGATGTGAGATTTTAGGACCGATAAGCCTGCGCCATCTAGAGTTTCATGACAAAATAATTATTTTTACAATTTTACCTTTAAATGTGTTTTATATAAACGATACTGAACATAAATACTCAAACCATTTATTTCTTTAAAGGCCCCCTGAAATCCAATTTTTTTTAGCTTTTAACATGAATATGTTAGCCTTAAAGGCACAATGTGTATTTTTTTATGTATTTTATTATTTAAAATCAATATTTTTATTCATAAATATGTTCTCAATTGTGTATTAATACCTCTGCCAGTTATCTGACTTATCCTCGTAAACGTAGAATTTATTATCTTTTATATGGGGCGGGTAAGATCCACTGAGGCTTCCATGTCGTTCCGCCATCTTGAAAAACTTTAATATCAGAGAGGGACATAAAGTGCTAGGCCACTGTGTTTCCACATCGCGCTTCGTTCAGAGCCGGCGTGACTGAACGCAGCAGAAGCGGACGAGCAGAGCGCGAGAGGCGCTTTCACAGCCCGCAAGTTTAAAAGCCGCATATCAAATCCTCGTTGCCATAAAAGTCCAAAATAGATCGTAAAAGGACTGAAGATTACGAAACACACGAGTTAATGTCGCGATAGGCGATTTAGGCGGAAGAGCTAATGTAGGAGAGAGAGTTCAGAAGTCCTGCTTTCTTCTCCACAGGTTAGTCAATGTTAGTCTTAATTACAAGCTTTTTTTCATTGTTTGGTTGTGTACTTTTATAGACAGATGAACATTAATAGTTAAAAGTTGATGATGATATCTAACAATGAACGTACTTCAGAAAATATAACCCAGCAGCCATATCACCCTGTAGCCCAAGACTGGTTGCCCACTGAAGCTAAGCAGGGCTGAGCCTGGTTAGTACCTGGATGGGAGACCTTCTGAGAAAACCAGGTTGCTGCTGGAAGAGGTGTTAGTGAGGCCAGCAGGGGGTGCTATCCCTGTGGTCTGTGTGGGTCCTAACACCCCAGTATAGTGATGGGGACACTAAACTGTCAAAAATAGCACCGTCCTTCGGATGAGACGTTAAACCGAGGCCCTGACTCTCTGTGGTCATTAAAAATCCCAGGATGTCTTTCGAAAGAGTAGGGGTGTAACCCCGGCATCCTGGCCAAATTTGCCCCTTGGCCGCTGTCCATCATGGCCACCTAATCATCCCCATATATACTCATTGGCTTCATCACTGTCTCCTCTCCACCAGTAGCTGGTGTGTGGTGAGCGTTCTGGCGCAATATGGCTGCCGTCGCATCATCCAAGTGGATGCTGCACATTGGTGGTGGTTGAGGAGATTCCCCCTTCTATGTAAAAGCGCTTTGAGTGTCTAGAAAAGCGCTATATAAATGTAATGAATTATTATTATAACAAATAAAGAAGGCATAACTACTTATTACAATAGTTCATGTTTTTCCACAGTCAGTAATTATACTGTAATCGTCTGTTCATTGTGTCAAGTTGTTGTTTGTTTGAAATAAACCTGTTCATATTAGAAGACATCCTGTCAGAGCTTTTTGGTGCTTAATGGCTACCGTAGAGGCAACGCGCATTTGAGGCGCTGGAGAGCACAGTTCGTTTGAATACAAAATACATTTTCACTGCTAGATGGGAAAAATTTCAACACATTGTCCCTTTAAGGTTATGACTAAGCTGGTGTATTCCAAAACAATGATACAATTTGCATTTAGGAGATATAAGCAATTCTATTTTTCTGAATTCTAAATTACGAAATTCTAAATAATTATTATATATAAATAATGAATCTGTTTTCTCTACTACTGAATCCAACATATTGTCATGAATCACTGCTCTGAGAAGGCAAGTTAAGATCCAAACGCCAGCTTTTATTCTAATATAAAGGGGTAATCTAGATTGATAGTTGAAACAGGTAAGCAATAGGTCAAAGTCCTGGTAGGCAATCCAAACAAACAAAACATACAAGGCAGGGAACAAGACAAAATATAGAAACCAGGTAAATGCTCAGACATGCAGTGGACACCAACAAAACTTCGCGATGAGTGGTGAATGAACATGGAATAAATAGACAGGGACTAACAGGGTGATGAGAAACATGTGGATGCAATCAGAGACAAACAAGGTGATGAGACACAGGTGATAATGAGTCCGGGCAGTGCGTGATGGGAAATGTAGTTTTTGAGGAAGTGATAATAGTCTATCTGGAGCACCCTGTGGTGGCTCTGGAGGGCACTCCAGCTGGTGATCGTTACACATATCATCAGCGCTCGGACTCAAACTAAATCTCATTATATATTAAACCGTTCAAAAATAAGCAATGCTTCCGGTATTAATCAGTGATAAAGTTGACGTGTTATTAAGAGTATGAATCAGGTCACGCATGAACACACACACGCCTCAGTGTTAAACATGAAACCAGTGCAGCTGTAATGACTTCCTGTCTTCCTGAAGAATTATACTTGAACACACTGAGAAACTGAATAAATGAATGTGAATAAAAGAAGGATGATGCGGCAGCTGCGTCCATGTCTGATGCATGAGAAGGTTTCCACAGCTCACCTCATCACGAGAACATCTCTCTGACACACACACACACACACACACACACACAGTGAGGCAGCAGCTTTCCTGCTAATCGATTCAACCCTTCCTGTTTGGTTGAAACCCGGTCAGTGAGTCGTCCTGCTCCGCTGCTCCAGCCAATCACACGCTGAGCTGTGTTCGGGTCATTATGCTGTTAACACACTCTGATTGGCCGAGGCCTTGGACCTCAGGCGCAGTTAATGAAGGCGCTGCCAAACCACCGTAACATCCGCGGTGTGTGTGAGTGGATATTAATGAGTCCAATGATCAGACGTGAACACAAGCAGACACCTCAGGCAGTGTGTGTGTGTGAGTGTGTGTTTGGGAGAAGTGTGTGCCTGTGTGTGAGAGTGTGTGTGAGTATCTCTAGCTCAGCTCTGCCTATGAGTTAGTGTACTAATGCTAATGAAATTATGTGAATCCACTCAGGAGTCGCATCTCTTGAAAGGTTGAGAAACCGACTCAGTGAAATTGAGTTTGATAATTCCAGATCTCATCAGATTTCCCTGCTGAAAAGACATGTGATGAAGTTCATTGTTTTAGAGAATGTGTTTGCGTTTGTTGAGGAGATGTGTGAGAGTGTGTGTGCATTTGTAAAGCGTTGTGCTTGATGGAAACGCGTAGATCTGCTTCAGATTCAGTTCAGAAGGATACGTTCTGTATGTTCATTAGTGATTGGATTTTTGTTTGATGTCCATTTAAAAAAAAAACGTTAGACAAACATCCAACTGAAACATTTGAGGTAAAAACACCTCCACGAACGATGTGTGCATAATGTTGTTGTGCTAACGCTTTGGGACGTTGAAATGCTTCAGAAATGATTCCCCAGGTGTCTATCCCTCCTCTGGCTGGAGGGAACAGGACGGATCCAGATGTTTATGGATGTGTTGTGAAAGGCGTCTGGTGTCGATGGCTTCGGGTGGATGTGTGTTCGCTGTGTGTGTCGAGATGTTGCTTTTAAAGGTCAGATATGATGCTGGAAAGGTAATTGAAATTCCAGAGCGCATGAGGATAATTCCTGTGAGAGTTTTCCCATCTCCTCCTGCTGACTTCAGCCTTTTCCCTGTGAACTTTAATCTCTCCCACTTCAAGTGGCCCGTAATCTGAACGCTCCGTGATTATGGAGTCGGGAATCACGGCAGTGAGTCAGTGTGGAGTGAGCAATTGTGTCCGTGATCCGCCTTTCTCCTTTGAAATGGAAAATGAACATCAGTCTTTGACTGGATAATCCTCTTTCAATAAAACTGAGTCCATTTAGAAAGCTTCTAGCAAATTCAGCCATCTATTCTGAAAGTCTTCACAAGGACGAAGCAAACAGCTGACACAGAGTTCATCACACAGCGTTAGTGAGGCTCAGATTTACATAACGCCTGCCAGAACACCAACCTCATCATGGCCGTGTTGTTTCAGTGGCTCTCGACGGGACCTGTGACGTGCGGGACAATAACGAGCAGCTGTAATCAGATGAGACACACACACACACACACGTGTTGTCCGCTGACAGGCCTGAGCGATGAGCGAGAGCCGCTCTAATGACAGGAAGGTGTTTGTGTGTGTTTACCGCAGGAATAAGCTGGAGCCCCGTGTCTGTCCCCGCGGCCCCGGGACCCCTCATTACACTCGCGTCAGGACAGTCTTTATTAACGAGGGGGCCGTTAGTGTGCGGGAACACGTCTGGAGAACACACACAATGCTTGTTCTTGAAGATTTATGACCACTGAGATTCCCAATGTGCTGATTCACCTTTAGATTAATCCGTTCTGATAAATCTTTATTCATTTTCAGCCTCGACAGTGCGAACGGGAACAAGATACGTAATGGAGCCGCATCATGTCCGTTTATTCTACAAATAATGAAAAATGAATTGATATTCTACGAGGAAGTCTGTGATAGTGTCTTATCGTTGAACCCTGAAGTTTCCCGAGCTTTATCCACCGCTTGCAGAACCAGCGGGCAGAGTTGAGTTTGGGCCCTCAGGGACCCGGTGGAGAGCCGGGTGTGTGTTGCCTGCGGGCCAGCAAGCTCTGGAGGTCAGAGGTCACTCGTATTACGGCTCCTGCTAACTCTTTCCATGTCTTTGAGAGCAGAACACGTTCGGCGGGTCGCTCATGACTTCTACTGAACTGTGTGTTCTACATCGGGAATTGCTCAATCAAACACAAGATCCTTTTTGTTCAGGCTCTGGCTGTGACTTCAGAAATTGGATGCCTGCTTTTGTCACATGCTCTCAAATTGGCAGGTTTCTCGGAACTCAGAAAAGCAGGAATCCAGAGAGCTGAATCAATATATGAACCGGCCAGCGGATGTGAGAACTAAAGAAGCAGCGTTTAGATACAGGCACTCATTTCCTGCAGCACAGGTGTGTGTGTGTGTGTGTGTGTCTTATTCCTTCACATGATGAGGCTTCTCTTCTGTGAGCGCAGTTGGGAGTTTAGAAAAACATCATGCTTGATTTTGTTTATGTGTGTATGTGTGATTTCATATTATTTATGTAAAGCAACAAGAGACAGATAGATGGATGGATGGATGGATGGATGGGTGGATGGGTGGGTGGGTGGGTGGACAGATAGGTAGGTAGGTCAGGTAGGTAGATAGATAGATAGATAGATAGATAGATAGATAGATCAGATAGATAGATAGATAGATAGATAGATAGATAGATAGATAGATAGATGTCGAGATGGGTCGATGGATAAGTGAGATGGGTAGATAGATGATTTTAAAGTATTACTTACTGGTATATAAATCATTCAATGGGGTAAGGACCTCAATATATTGCAGATATGTCTCACTGAATATAAACCCAACAGATCACTACAGATCATTAGGATCACATCGGCTAGAAATACCAAGGGTTCACTGAGAAGCATGGAGAGTCTGCTTTTAGCTATTATGCCAGCAGCAGCTGGAGCCACTTGCAGAGAGAATCAGGTGTGCTCCTACACTAGTCACATTTAAATCCAGACTCAAAACACATCTGTCTATCTGTGCATTTACTGAATGAGCACTGTGCCACTGTCGTTCAGTCGGACTGTTTCTTAAATTGTTTTAATTGTTTTATTTTTATCAGTATTTCTATGTTTTATTTCTTAAACTGTTTTAATTATTCTGATTTCTTTTGAATATTTTAATTTCTTCTATGTAAAGCACTTTGAATTGCCATTGTGTATGAAATGTGCTATATACAAATGAACTTGCCTTGCCTTGCCTTGCCTAGGTGGGATAGATAGATGGATGGATGGATGGATGGATGGATGGATGCATGGATGGATGGATGGATGGATGGATGGATGGATGGATGGATGGATGGATGGATGGATGGATAGATAGATAGATAGATAGATGGATGAATAGATAGATAGATAGATAGATAGATAGATGGATAGATAAGATAGATAGATAGATAGATAGATAGATAGATAGATAGATAGATAGATAGATAGACAGACAACAGACAGACAGACAGACAAAACAGACAAGAACAATAGAACAGACATAGATAAATCATGAATCATAGATCAACAGATGATACAATAGATAGATGAATAATAGATAAACAATATAGATGGATAAATCAGTAAATAGGTAGATAGATGAGATAGGTTCTCAGTTCTGATCACATGACAGTTGTTCATCCTCTTGAATTAGATTGGATCCTTCAGTTCTCCGGCTCCTCGGGCTCTTGCTTCACTCCTGAGTTCAGATCCTGAATCTCATCACAAACTACAAGACAAACTCAGTTCCTGGAGCGTGGAGAAGAGAGCGCTCCACATTCAGTTGTTCGACGTGAGAAATGAAGAAAAGATTCAGTGTCTTTGTTCCTCCTGTACAGAAAACAGACCCTTAGGGAATCTCAGAACTTCTGAGGAAGCTTTATGAGTTACAGATGTCTGGGTTTACGCTAGAAAACCTGCTCCAGAACGTGTGTGTGTATGTGTGTGTGTGTGACGTCACCCTCAAGAGTTTATCATCATTATTATGATCATGAGCTTCATAAACCTGATTAAACAAGGAGATAAGGAAATCTATCTATATATCTGTGTGTATATCTATATATCTATCTATCTATATCTATCTATTATCTATCTGATCTATCTATCTATCTATCTATCTATCTTCTATCTATCTATCTATATCTCATCTATCTATCTATCTATCTATCTATATATCTGTATCTATCTGTATCTATCTATCTATCTATCTATGTTCTGTCTGTCGTCTGTCTGTCTGTCTGTCTGTCTGTCTGTCTGTCTGTCTGTCTGTCTGTCTGTCTGTCTTGTCTGTCTGTCTATCATCTGTCTGTCTGTCTGTCCGTCCGTCCGTCCATCTAGTATTTAGTCACAACACAAATGTTGTGTGTGTGTGTCATTCTCTGCTGTGATTTGTATGTGCTTATAAGCGTTATTTAACTTCCGTCAGGATTGTTCAGGCAGTTGTGGGAAAATACGCAGCGGTAATAAATTCATCATGACTCCACAATCTATCAGGCCACATTTAATTAATGCTGTTTCAGGGATTCAAAGGCACACGGCACATGAGGAACTGCAGCATCTGCATTATAATCACAAGCTTCTCTTATTAAAGATGTGCATCACTGAAGCAGCTCCAGTATAAAGATGGTGCTATAGAGAGTCTGTATGGAAACATGAGCAGTGTAATGAAAGGCTCCAGTCTCTGATCTGAAACACCCGTGTCCCGTGACCATCACACACACACACACACACACACACAGCCAGGCTTTCATTCCCACTCGGATCAAGCTGTAAGCGCCGGCATGTTCAAGACTCAGCAAAGCTCCTCACAGTTCAGCTATTCCAGAGCTTTCGAGTGTGTGTTCTCTAACCCAGAGACTGACTGTTCACAGACCCCGTCTGCAAGTAGATGTTCTCTTCATTAATGACACACTGCAGCTTTAAATGAGTTTATTGAACTCTTTCAGATGATGTCACTGGCATTGTCAGGGATTGGCTCGTTGTGATGACATCACGAATGAACCGCACCAGGATGATCCTCTTCACCCCCTAACGCAACTGATTTTACCCATTGACTCGTATAATCACACCGGTGTGATTATAATGTTTAATGCGTCACTGATAAATTCAAACGCAAATGTGCTTTTCATATATCACCACTATTCAGTATTTTTAACCAAATCATTTTGAATAGTGGTGATATATTCTTAGAAACTCTAACTATTTTCTAAACTATTTTCTAACTATATTAAGAAAAATACATTTATAGTTTGGTTAATTCAAAATTCATACACTGATGTCTATGGAATAAGCTGCAATACCAATCCGGTAAGGCTTCCTTTTACAGTCCAATTACCCATGTAAGTACTATGTACTTATTTTAGTAACTACAGTTACTGGGTAATAACTAGTACTTACCTTGAACCTACCCCTAAACCTACCCCTGTTCCACGTACTTACCTTATATTAGCCAGTACTTTCTAGGTAAGTACACTGTAAGTACACTACTGTAAAAGGAAGCGTTACCAACAATCCTTTCAATTATATTTTGACATTGTGTTTTATTCATATCAGATGCACATTGTGTATGGATCAATCAAGTTAATTCTTCTCTCATGTTCACTGGCCACTTACTTGTATATATGTGGTGTAAAATGTATGAATTTACATAATGTAAATCCAACAGATCCTCTGAATTGCAGTGCAAACTGGAATATTGGAAATTGGAATATATCATAATTCATGCTATAGTTTACAAGTTTGTAAATATTTTGAATAAACAAGGAAAAAACAACCTCTCCACTGTGACCTCTGACCTCCTGACCACTCCACGGATACTCTTTGCTGGAGTATTTGAGCTAGTCTCTCTGTAAAGCATGCTTGTGTTTGTTGGTGTGTGTGTGTGTGTGTGTGTGAGCGAACGAGTGTTTGCGATGGAAGAGTTTGTTCTGGCTAGATCACTCAGTATGCGCAGGACGACTGAGACAGAGGAGCGTTTGTGCATCTCATGTGCTGATCGATCAGGGCCCAGGATCTCCTTCTGTGTGTGTGTGTGTGTGTGTGTGTGTGTGTGTGTGTGTGTGACGAGCTGAAGGAGCCGCAGGGAGTGTTGTGTTCCTCTGTGAAATTTCAATTAGAAGTAACTTTATTGCGTATTGCTCCCTAGAGACAATGATCTTATCTGTGCCATCAATAACAGCAGGTCTGTCTGTCAAACCACTGAGAGCGGCAGCACACACAACACTTTCACACACACTCACTGACACACACACACACACTGTGTCAGTGATCGTGTTCATTTCCTCACGGCTGGTAATTGACTTTCTACACAGGTTTGAATCTCTCGTGATGATGAACAACACTTAGCGTTTGATTACCGGGTCACTCACTCAGTGTTAATTTTAGAGATTCAGGATTTATTTAGGTCACTCTGTGTTTGTTCTATAGTCGTAAGTGTATTTCTCAGAATTAGAATGAGCTTTTATTGCCATATGTGTTCATACACATTCATAATAGGATTCAGAAAGTACAAGGGAAAAAAGAAGAAATAGTGATTATACACCAGTGTTTAAGTGTCAGGGGTCGTGAGATTCTTTAATGTTTCTGAAAAAGAGTCTCTTCTGCTCACCAAGGCTGCATTTATGTTATTAAAAATTGAGAAAAAACTGAAATATTATTTCAGTGTGATAGCTGTTTTCTATGTGAATATACCGTAAAGTGTAATTTATTCCTGTGTATCAAAGCTGAATTTATCATCATTTTTCCAGTCTCCAGTGTCACATGATCCTTTGAAACATGATTCCACATGAAACATGTATGATTATTATCAAAGTTGAAAACAATTGTACCGCTTCAGATCTTTGTGGAAACCATCAAATTTTTTTTTTTTTAGGATTCTTTGATCAATAGAAAGTTCAGCATTCATTTGAAATATAATATTTTGTAACATTATAGAGGTCTTATAATACATTATAAGCTTACTGACCATAAACTTCGAAATGGTAGTGTAAATATATTGACGGTATTTCAGAGCAGCTTTACAGAAAAATGCTGCTGTGCTAATTATCCCAAAGGTCATTATTGAACACATTGAACATCTCTGATGTTGAGCCAGTCACATGTGAGGATCACTTCAGTCTTTTCTCAGGATCATTTGGGTGATGGATCACTAGCTTTTGGATACATCACAATATACAGTTTGTACTGTATAAACATCT
Source organism: Hybognathus amarus (assembly GCA_030378365.1). NCBI lineage: Eukaryota > Metazoa > Chordata > Actinopteri > Cypriniformes > Leuciscidae > Hybognathus > Hybognathus amarus. The sequence continues at coordinate 75,844 of JAQIUQ010001308.1, read as the reverse complement.
TTATGTCTAAGGCAACATGAAAACCCAACATGTGCTTAAAAATCCAGTCTAAACCACCACGAATTCTGCATTGGTTTAGGCTGGGTTATGTGCAGTGAGACAGACAGCAGGTTCAGTGTGCAGTGAGACAGACATCAGGTGTGCAGTGAGACAGCAGATGTGCAGTGAGACAGACAGCAGGTTCTGTGTGCAGTGAGACAGACATCAGGTGTGCAGTGAGACAGCAGATGTGCAGTGAGATTGGTGAGACTGACAGCAGGTGTGTAGTGAGACAGACATCAGGTGTGCTGACGAGACAGGTGAACAATGAGACAGGTGTGCAGTGAGACAGATGTGCAGTGAGACAGGTGTACAGTTAGACAGATGTGCAGTGATACAGGTGAACAATGAGACATTTCTGCAGTAAGACAGCAGGAAGTGAGTGCTGTAATGAGACAGACAGTAGGTGTGCAGTGAGACAGGTGTGCAGTGAGACAGCAGGTGTGCAGTGAGAGTGAACAGTGAGACAGGTGTGCAGTGAGACAGCAGGTGTGCAGTGAGACAGTAGGTGTGCAGTGAGACAGGTGTGCAGTGATACAGGCGTGCAGTAAGACAGGTGTGCAGTGAGACAGTAGGTGTGCAGTGAGACAGGTGTGCAGTGAGACAGTAGGTGTGCAGTGAGACAGTAGGTGTGCAGTGAGACAGTAGGTGTGCAGTGAGACAGGTATGCAGTGAGACAGGTGTGCAGTGAGACAGTAGGTGTGCAGTGAGACAGTAGGTGTGCAGTGCAGACAGTAGGTGTGCAGTGAGACAGGTGTGCAGTGAGACAGTAGATGTGCAGTGAGACAGGTGTGCAGTGAGACAGGTGTGCAGTGAGACAGGTGTGCAGTGAGACACGGTGTGCTGTGAGACAGGTGTGCAGTGAGACAGGTGTGCAGTGAGACAGCAGGTGTGCAGTGAGACAGCAGGTGTGCAGTGAGACAGCAGGTGTGCAGTGAGACAGCAGGTGTGCAGTGAGACAGCAGGTGTGCAGTGAGACAGCAGGTGTGCAGTGAGACAGCAGTGTGTGCAGTGAGACAGCAGGTGTGTCAGCGAGACAGAGTGTGCAGTGAGACAGGTGTGCAGTGAGACAGGTGTGCAGTGAGACAGTAGGTGTGCAGTGAGATTGGTGAGACTGACAGCAGGTGTGTAGTGAGACAGACATCAGGTGTGCAGTGAGACAGGTGAACAGTGAGACAGGTGTGCAGTGAGACAGATGTGCAGTGAGACAGGTGTACAGTTAGACAGATGTGCAGTGAGACAGGTGAACAATGAGACATTTCTGCAGTAAGACAGCAGGAAGTGAGTGCTGTAATGAGACAGACAGTAGGTGTGCAGTGAGAACAGGTGTACAGTTAGACAGCAGGTGTGCAGTGAGACAGGTGAACAGTGAGACAGGTGTGCAGTGAGACAGCAGGTGTGCAGTGAGACAGTAGGTGTGCAGTGAGACAGGTGTGCAGTGATACAGGCGTGCAGTAAAACAGGTGTGCAGTGAGACAGTAGGTGTGCAGTGAGACAGGTGTGCAGTGAGACAGGTGTGCAGTGAGACAGTAGGTGTGCAGTGAGACAGGTGTGCAGTGATACAGGCGTGCAGTAAAACAGTTGTGCAGTGAGACAGTAGGTGTGCAGTGAGACAGGTGTGCAGTGAGACAGTAGGTGTGCAGTGATACAGTAGGTGTGCAGTGAGACAGTAGGTGTGCAGTGAGACAGGTGTGCAGTGAGACAGGGTGTGCAGTGAGACAGGTGTGCAGTGAGACAGTAGGTGTGCAGTGAGACAGGTGTGCAGTGAGACAGGTGTGCAGTGAGAACAGGTGTGTGCAGTGAGACAGTAGGTGTGCAGTGAGACAGGGTGTGCAGTGAGACAGGTGTGCAGTGAGACAGGTGTGCAGTGAGACAGGTGTGCAGTGAGACTGTGCTGTGAGACAGCGTGTGCTGTGAGACAGCAGGTGTGCAGTGAGACAGCAGGTGTGCAGTGAGACAGCAGGTGTGCAGTGAAACAGCAGGTGTGCAGTGAGACAGCAGGTGTGCAGTGAGACAGCAGGTGTGCAGTGAGACAGCAGGTGTGCAGTGAGACAGCAGGTGTGCAGCAGACAGGTGTGCAGTGAGACAGGTGTGCAGTGAGACAGTAGGTGTGCAGTGAGACAGGTGTGCAGTGAGACAGGTGTGCAGTGAGACAGGTGTGCAGTGAGACAGGTGTGCAGTGAGACCGGTGTGCTGTGAGACAGGTGTGCAGTGAGACAGCAGGTGTGCAGTGAGACAGCAGGTGTGCAGTGAGACAGCAGGTGTGCAGTGAGACAGCAGGTGTGCAGTGAGACAGCAGTTGTGCAGTGAGACAGGTGTGCAGCGAGACAGGTGTGCAGTGAGACAGCAGGTGTGCAGTGAGACAGCAGGTGTGCAGTGAGACAGGTGTGCAGCGAGACAGGTGTGCAGTGAGACAGCAGGTGTGCAGTGAGACAGCAGGTGTGCAGTGAGACAGGTGTGCAGTGAGACAGGTGTGCAGTGAGACAGCAGGTGTGCAGTGAGACAGGTGTGCAGTGAGACAGCAGGTGTGCAGTGAGACAGGTGTGCTGCAGTGCTCAGAGAGGTCGTGTTTTCTCTGTTATGTAGCAGGGTCTGAGGCGGCCAGCGGCTGTATTGATTGTCTGAGGCTTATGTTTTATCTGAAGAGAGTGTGTGTCTTTGTCTTTGTGTGCGTGCATGTGCGCGTGTGTGTGCATGTCTGTGTGTGTGCGTGTGTGTGTTTGTGTGCGCATGTACGTGCGTGTGTGTATTTGTGTGTGTGAGTGAGTGTGTGTGTGAGTGAATGTGTGTGTTTGAGTGTGGTGTGTACGTTTGTGATTGAATGTGTGTGTTTGAGTGTGGTGTGTGTGTATCTGTGTGTGTTCTTCATCCTCACTAACTCAGTCTTCCTCTTGTTTCTCCCTGCTGTTGCTCTCCTCTTACTAACCCTTTCTCGTTTCTATTATTTGTAGGGTGTTTTTTCCATCTCTCTCTGAAACCCGTCATCCATCTCTTCTAATCTCTGCCTGTCTCTCTCTCTGGGCGCTGTAATCATCTGTCTCACAGCAGCTGATATCAGACGAGTGGTTGAGTTTCAGCTGTTTATCTCTCATTCCTCCAGAGACGAGGCTGTTTCTCTGATTCTCCCAGAGCTGTGTGTGTTGTCCAGATTAATATCAAACTGAAGTGTTCGATCCTCCAGCCGCCGGTGCCGCTGCTGATGTCATCGTGACCTCACGGGTCACATGTTCAACGTCAGATACTGCTCAAGTCAAGTCTCCTTCATTTATACGGCGCTTTAACAATATAGAGTTTTCACAGCAGCTTTACAGTGATAACAGGAGATTACAGTAACAGAGAGTGTTTTACAGCAGATCTAGAATACTGTTATTGTCCAGATAAAGTTAGTTTTGATTGATTCACTTCTGTTGCAAAGATCATTAGTTATTAACTTTGGGGCCCTGACACCGTTCTAACAGAAAACTCTTAATGTGATCCGGCCGCTCATACCCACAACAACAGTGGCTGGTGTCCGAAATGCAAGTTCAAAAACTCAAAGCTTTGAAAGCGCTGACGGCGATGCACATGCGTATCACGTGTTTCAGTCTATAGAAGTGCGTGTTTGAAGTGCAAATTATTTGTCTGGTCTTAAAAATGAATAATACAGAATTATTTATTGCTTCTGCGTCTATTCATGTGAACTGGAACTATTTAGACAACGATGATCTGCACAGAGGCAAAGGGAGGAAGGCCTTCACAGGAGAGACTAGTGACACTTCAGGACTGCGGTGTCGCATCACGTGGTCCTTTATCAGATCTGGAGTGTGTGTGTGTGTGTCGTGTGCATGCGTGTGTATGTGAGGGTACCATGTACAGAGTGAACAGCAACGGTCCTAGTACTGAGCCTTGTGGTACACCATACTAATTTTGCGATCGAATAAGCTGTGATCGACAAATACAATACAAGTTACAGTGAAAAAAATATTTATTTTTATTGTCTTTTTTTGTATAGTCATTCTCAGCTGCCACTCAATGGAAAAAATATTTTATTTTTCATTTTATTAAGCTTAATAACTTTAGTGCTTTAAATTTGTTTGCCACCTACTGGTGTAAATGTGTCATCATCTGAAAAAAAGGCCACTTAACAAATTTGTTTTGCTGAACAGATTAAGAATACAAGGAATATAATTATTAACAAAGTAAAACTGAGTTAATTATTAGTTATTTAAGTTGTCCTTTCTATGGTATAATTCTAAAATGAAGACGTGTAATCATCATGGCACGTTTCATGATTGTTCCTTCTGAAACTCACGGCTCTAGCTTTAGTTCGTCTCGGAGCAGAAGCACAGGTTTCAGCCAGATTCGTTGTGTGAAAAGAGTTGACTTCATAACAGTGCCTGAAGAGACTTCTTTGTCATCTCTATAATGGAGAATTTTCCCTCTGGAACCAATCTATTGTGTCGGACCCTTCCAGGGCCTCAGCGGCTCCGGCATCTCTTTACTGGTGTGCTAAGCATCTCTCAGACGCCCTGGCGGAGCTTTCATTGGCCCACAACTGCCGCTGTAAACCTGGAAACTGCCTGTGTGAGATTCACCTGCTATTATCTCTTCCAAGAGGAGAAAAGTTCCCAAAAACAAGAGGAGTGAATTCTTTCCCTGGGTAATTGGAGAACTCTCTAGCCATCTCTGCATGCGGCATCACGCGAGTCAACACGACTCTGTAAACAGTGAACGGATCGTGTTCACGCTGTGTGATTAAATGTCAGGTGAGGCGTCTGCCGTCCACTCACTAACCTCGCCTCAATCGAAGCCCTGACCTTTTCACTCATTCATCTCGCTGCGAGTGTGTGAGCCTCGTCTGGAGGCCGTGGAGAAACATGGACATTGAATCTGGTGTTTAAGCAGAAACAGTCTCGTATCTGTGATTGTTGCTCTGTCTGATGCATGGGAGGTTTGGCACGTCATGACTGATGTGACAGTGCAGGTCAGGGATCACTTCTGTCTCAGGACTGATGACCCTAACCCTAATCCCTGAATCCCATCCTGATGGCGGAACACCTGCTGACTGCACCGCTCCACTGTGCCCGTGGATTATTAGCAGCTGGAAAAGTCAAGTCACATTTATTTATATAGCGCTTTTCACAATACAGATTGATATCAAAGCCGCTTCACAGTGATAACATGAAAGTAGTACAACACAGATATTAATAATATTGTTAAATATTAAGATAACCCTAACTGAGCAAGCCAAAAGCAAGGCAAAACAAGGCAACAGTGGCAAGGAACCAAAACTCCATCAGATTCGATGGAGAAAAGAGTTACACAAACGCTCACACACACGACATATTTTATCTATAACACAATTTTAAGGGGTTCTATTATGCTTCTCTTAATAACACTGTATCTAAAGTGTCAGTCTGAAGCACAGTGGGCCAGCTAACCAATCACAGCACATTTCGTATTTCTGAAGGAGCGGCTTCATCGAAAGGAGACAGAAGCTGTAATAATGTAAAAGTTTATGAAAATAGTGTTTTTTGAACAATCAAGCCTGAAAACATATTGGAGTTACACAGCAAAAAAAAAAAAAATAAAAGAAAATCAGAGACTTTGTAAAAGGAACATAATAGGACCACTTTAAATCTTATATTTTCAGACTGCTCCACCTCAGCTGCGCTCCGTCAATGTCAAAATGACAGTTGGCCAATCAAAATCAAAGGAGGGGGATTTTACTGTTTTTACTGTTAGCGCAGAACACAAGTTCCAGCGTGATGCTTCAGTTACTGACCATTAGAGGAGTGTAACTAAACTAATTACTAAAACAAATGTTTAACAAACAACAGTATAATTGAGCGAATGCAAAACTGCTTGAATTCTTTGACCAATTTCACCGCTTTGAACTGAAAATATTAATGAAAGTAATAACTGAATGTAAATAGACAATAGAGCATTTTCCATTTACTATTTTTGACATATTAGGCAAACAAATAAGATTGAATGGGTGCATATATTTCTATTTCGAAAGGAAAATCGCACTGCGTCTGATGACGACTATGGTAACGATTTCCTTTCCATTGTCAAAAGGAAATCGCACTTGCGTTGATGACACTATGGGAACGATGACGCTATCCCATCTCTCAGGACTGTCTTGTGTCTGTACGCTTCAACCTGAAAACTTCAAATAGGTTATTCATTGCTTGTGAAAACGCTTCAGGAAGTGTGTGCATCGTGTCTTAAGATGTTGGATACTGGATGACACACAAATTGTGTGTTTATTGTTTCCCTTAAATAAAATAATTAAATTTCATAATGTCGTATACAGTATGGAAACATTTGAAGTAACATATGATAATCCATATATTTTCTTTAGTGTAGTGTTACTGAAGTGTTCCTTTTTAAATGATTTTATAGGCTGCCTGCTATCTAGGCTATCTGTTAATATTTTATATAAGACCCCCCCCCCCCCATATATATATACACACTCACCTAAAGGATTGTTAGGAACACCATACAAAGCTCCCGTTCCACCACATCCCAAAGATGCTCTATTGGGTTGAGATCTGGTGACTGTGGGGCCATTTTAGTACAGTGAACTCATTTTCATGTTCAAGAAGCCAATTTGAAATGATTCGGAGCTTTGTGACATGGTGCATTATCCTGCTGGAAGTAGCCATCAGGAGGATGGGGACATGGTGGCCATAAAGAGATGGACATGGTCAGAAACAATGCTATGGTTAGGCACCACCACCACCAGCCTGCACAGTGGTAACAAGGCATGATGGATCCATGTTCTCATTCTGTTTACACCAAATTCTGACTCTACCATCTGAATGTCTCAACAGAAATCGAGACTCATCAGACCAGGCAACATTTCTCCAGTCTTCAACTGTCCAGTGTTGGTGAGCTCTTGCAAATTGTGGCCTCTTTTCCTATTTGTAGTGGAGATGAGTGGTACCCGGTGGGATCTTCTGCTGTTGTAGCCCATCCGCCTCAAGGTTGTGTGTGTTGTGTCTTCTTCACAAATGCTTTGCTGCATGCCCTACGGTGTAACGAGTGGTTATGTTCAGTCGAAGTTGCTCTTCTCTCGGCTTGAATCAGTCGGCCCATTACTCCTCTGAACCTCTAGCAATCGACAAGAACATTTCGCCCACAGGACTGCCGCATACTGCACGTTTTTCCCTTTTCACACTATTCTTTGTAAAGCCCTAGAATTGGTTCGTGTGTGAAATCCCTGTAAATGAGCAGATTGTGAAAATGCTCAGTACACCAAACAACCATGCCACTGCTCATAATTGCTTAAATCACCTTTCTTTACTATTCTGACATTCAGTTTGGAAGTTTCAGGAGATTGTCTTGACCAGGACCACACCCCTAAAATGCATCGAAGAAACCGCCATGTGATTGGTCGATTAGATAATTGAACATGAATGAGAAATTGAACAGACAACAATTCCACAGATGCATTTAATTTTGGCAAATATACATTATTATCAGGAAAAATACTGAAACACAAGGGGAAACCATTGTTGTGTCCATGAGCGATGGGAAAAATAGGCATAAAGCTTAACACATTTAAATCCCAGATTATCATACTGCATGTTCAACCGAACTGATTTGGCTAAAAGACCCATCCCCAATATTACTTCTTCTTTTAACGGCCCTGACATGTATAGCATTACGGCCATGGAACAACGCCAACCTTCGTTCATCACGCGCTTCAGGCCCCATTCCACACTACTGCGTTTTCGTTTAAAAACTGAGAGTTAAAACGGTATGCGATCTCCGTCTGCGCATCGAGAATTGATCTCCGTCCACATTAAACGACTGAAAACGCGCGATCGCGTGACCTTTCACCAACGCCATGACTGATGACACCCAATCATAGAGCCGAGTGTGAGCCTCTGCGTCAGCATTTCTAAACTCCTCTGTTTTGTTCCGTCTTCACTAAAACGGCCTCGCGAAGATTCAAATCGCAAAACGGAAGCTGCAACGTTTCTGAAGCTTCTCCGTTTCAGGTCTTCGCTTTTTCCGTTTCAAGTCTGAACGGGAGGTGCAAACGTAGCAAAAGATCCTTTTTTTTAAACGAAACGCAGTAGTGTGGACAGGGCCTTAAAGGGAATGTGATATGACGCTCTTATTGGTTTGTTTCCCGTTACGCCCAAACCACACCTATGAATAATGAAGCTACTTCAGACCAACCGCTTTTAAACTCGCGTCGGGCGCAAGAGTCATTTATGCCCGCCGGGAAAATAGCAACAGCACCGAGATCCGCCCACAAGGTTACTCTGCACTGCGCGCTTGATACTTGTGTTTCAGATCGCTAAAATAGGGCCCAGTGTCTGACTGTGTGTGTGTGTGTGTAGTGAGTGTCTTTCTGTGTGTGTGCATGTGTGTGAGTGTGTGTTTGTTAGATTTGGGGCAAAGAGTGTGTAACTGTGGGAACTGTTCATTTCGATAAGGGAGGCTTGAAACTGGACAGAATAAAGGTTTGTATAGCCGCCACCAGCAGCAGCACTGCAGGATTTATTTGTGTGTGTATGTGTGTGTGTGTGGCGTTTCTGCCTGTAGAGGAAAACATGAAGTAATCCTATTTGTCAAGATCACAGGTATGAATTGAGTCGCCATCTGACCTGTGTGTGTGTCAGTCCTCCATGTCTCTGTGTGAAGTCTGAAGCGTGTGCCATCAGTGAGTAAATGTAAGTTGAACATCTCAGATGTGATCTTTCCATATTTATCAGACTTTTTGACTTTTGGATTGTTTTTTATTTCTAAACAAGAAGTGTTAACAGTCTCTGATAACAGTGATGATCTCAGGTACATGTGCTTTCTATCATCTTAAAAGGGTTTGTAGTTGCTAAATGTATGAATGTCTCCAGGCCATGCCATGCGATGGTTAGGTTGAATAGCTGTTTGTTTTGAGACATAATTAAGCCGACGGTACAAAAAAACCTCCAAACAAGTGTATATCCTGAACCAAAAGAACTACTCATTTGTCCAAACGCCACAACAAAAGTACATAGAATGAGGAAGTATTAAGATCCTGGTGGATAAGTGACGATCTTCCAGCGCTCCTATTCTATGGCTCACAGTTCATCAAGACTTCTCAATATGAGCGATCACCAAATCAAGCGCAATCCAGCTGTAAGACAGAGTCTGATTGGTCTCTACACTTCATCCCTACCCACTATACCCACTTTACCCACTATACCCACTATACCCACTATACCCACTTTACCCACTATACCCACTGCATTCACTATACCCACTATACACCACTATACTCACTCTTACCCACTATACCCACTTTAGCCATTATACCTACTATACTCACTTTCACCCACTATACCCACTTTAGCCATTATACCTACTATACTCACTTTACCCACTATACCACTTTATCCACTATGCCCACTATTCCCACAATACTTATATTGTCAGCAAATTTAGAAGCACTTGATAAGTGATGGTCATATTCCCTACAGTACATCTACTTGGTAGTGTCCCCACTTTGGGCTTAAGAGGTTAATGGTTACATGATTATTGATTAATTGATCGTTCATTTCATCAACTATCTATCATGGGAGTAAATGTGAATTGACTAAATCATAATAGTTTTTTATACACAAGTTGGCAGTAATATTTCCATCGGACTGCACTGCTGACAGCACTTGTGTACTGGACTGAAACCATCAGAGAGTCCATAAACCCATCCCAGTGTCCCGTGCCAATATTTACCGCTTTACAAGGATTAGGAATTACTCATTGCATTGTGTTTTAGTTTGAAGGACATTTCGCAGTTTTGGACTTATTTCGATGTATTTTCTCTCTGGTGTTTGCAGTACCCTGTTTACCGTAGTGCTGGTGTGTGTGGACAGTGGAAGGGTCATGTGATGCTGGTGTGACGTGTGTGTCAGGATAAGTGTGAAGCTCTAACAGTGTTTCAGAACATATGGAGTGTTTCAGTCTGTCAGCAGCGGCACATCTATTTCAGTTTTAGCAGCTTTACACACATTCCTGCCATTAGAATAGACTCCGTTCTGCTGCGAACACAACACTGAGTGTGTGTGTTTGTCTCTTCCATGTCGTGTCGGCGTCTGAATTGTGTGAATGCAGAGATTCCTCTGGTGTTTCTGTTAATTAAGAGCATCATATGAGCAGTCGGTTAAAAGGCTCGTTCTGATATTTGTATGCATTGCTGTGTCATTGAGAAGGTGTGATTGACGGTTCTGATTAAGGAGGGAGACGGTGAACATTCACTTCATCCAGTTCCAGCGTTTCCCCTGAATTAACGGAAGGCATCTGGATCTCGAGGCCTCCAGAGCCATTTGCCGGAGCTTTTAACACACATGTGAAGTGTGTTGTGTAAACTACTTGCTAAGATGGAGGACAGATGGAATTCATTAATGCAGAATTTGCAAATGAAGCAGCATAAAAGTTGCTGCCAATTATTTCCACTCAGAGACTTTCTCTCTGTCGCGCTCTCTGAGGAGGTGGCAAGTACCCAACACACACACACACACACACACACACACACACACACACACACACACACACACACACACACACACACACACACACACACACACACACACACACACACACACACACACACACACGAGAGAGAGCAGGATCTGTGTGCTCACCTGTCGTTTCTGCTGTGCAGTGTGTTTCCGCCAGTGTCGCCTTGCTGAGCTTGAGCTCGATAGACAGTGAGAGAAGAGCCACAAACTTACATCAGTCACACACACACACACACTGGCTCATCAGTCAGTCACACACCTCGCATACAGACACTGGCTCCATCAGTTACATATGCACCGTACAAGGAAAGTAAAGAACAGACCACATTTATGAGGTTCTCTTGAGTTTGATGTTTTCTTCTAACTAACTTCTGTGTGCAGTGTGTTAAAAAATATTAACAAAATATTAAATCGCCTCCACTGACCAGTTCTGTGAGATTTTTTTTTCTTCATTTTTTATTTATTTTAGCTGACGCTTTTATCCAAAGCGACTTCCAATTGCTATATATGTCAGAGGTCGCACGCCTCTGGGAGCAACTAGGGGTTAAGTGTCTTTCTCAGGGACACGTTGGTGTCTCAGCAGTGGATTCGAAACCGGGTCTGTCACACCAAAGGCATGTGTCTTACCCACTGCGCCATCACCACCACAATTTAGATAAACATGAGAAACGTCCGTCTCAAAGTGTCTCAGTTCATCTCAGATCCTCTCAGATTACTTCCAATCCTATCATGATCATCTCAGATCCTCTCAGATCATTTCAAAGTGTCTCAGATCATCTCAGATTGTCTCAGATCATCTCAGATCCTCTCAGATTACTTCCAATCCTATCATGATTGTTTCAGATCTTCTCAGAGTGTCTCAGATCATCTCAGATCCCGTCAAATCCTCTCAGATAGCCTCAGATCGTCTCAGATAATCTCAGATCGTCTCAGATCGTCTCAGTTCATCTCAGATAATCTCAGATCATCTCAGTGTGTCTCAGATCGTCTCAGATAATTTCAGATAGTCTCAGATCATCTCAGAGTGTCTCAGATAATCTCAGAGCGTCTCAGATCGATGTCAGAGCATCTCAAATCATCTCAGAGTGTCTCAGATCTTCTCAGAGTGTCTCAGATAATCTCAGAGCATCTCAGAGTGTCTGAGAGCATCTCAGTTCATCTCAGATCCTCTCAGATCATCTCAGAGTGTCTCAGATTGTGTCAGAGCATCTCAAATCGTCTCAGATCGTCTCAGATCATTTCAAATCATTTCAGAGCATCTCAAATCGTTCTCAGATCGTCTCAGATTATTTCAAATCATTTCAGAGCATCTCAAATCATCTCAGATCGTCTCAGATTATTTCAAATCATTTCAGATCGTCTCAGAGTGTCTCAGATCGTCTCAGATTATCTCAGATCATCTCAGATTATTTCAAATCACCTCAGATCGTCTCTGTATTAAGGTTTGTTGTTATGGACAGGAGGAGGCGGGAACTGGCAAACGTTCCAAGATTTGAATAATCCTAAAATAAAACACTGAAATGAAAATAAGCCTCCTTTTATGCTTCAAAACTCTTGCTTCAGATCATTTGATCATCTCAGAACATCTTCGATCATTTCTCGTGCTCTGGATTGGGGCAAAATGTAGATGTGATTGTGTGCGTTGATTGATTTGAGCCGTGTGTGTGTGTTTGACAGGAGTGCCGGCAGCAGATAAAGCAGAGATCTATTCTGAGCAGCAGCTACCAACACATTTACAGTGACAGCTCAATCTCACAGCACATATTTTTCATGAAGTGTTCTGTATAGATGAAGTCATTAGCCAACGCTGAGATAGATGCTCTGCTTTCTGACCGGCGCTCTGAAGCGTTAGCTACGGCGTTTCCATGCTCCTTCCTGATATGAGCTGATGAATCTACATGTTAATGCATTCAGAGAGAGATTCACGTCTCACTAAGTGAAATTCCACAGCCTTGAGATTCCAGACGTATTCTGAGACGAGTCCTTCATTATCTCTACTAACCCAGTTTTATCCGGTGAATATGTCGCCCAGCTGTCTGGTGAGATCCTGATCGTAACCCTGATCCCGTTCCGAGCTTTATATCGTTCTCTTATCTCTCTGTAATCTCTGCTCAATTAAGTGTCCCGCTCCGGCGTGTTTTGCTCCGCAGCGATTGTCAGTCAGAATGAAGCGTTTCTCAAGAACATAATTGAGGAAAGTAAAGCGCTAAGCTGCAGCATTAGCCTCCCGCGGCCAGCGGCCTGTGAAATAGGCTCCACTTCATGGCTTCCACATCATCTGGCCTCCGCGTATTCGGCGATGCTTTTCCGCTTCTCCAAGAACATCTGGCCGATCCGTTCGGCTCCAGGTGTTTTGCTGGCGCTTCAGACCCACAAACAGTAGTTTCAGGCAGGAGCATCTCTGTGATTGAGCATTTACACACTCGTGTTGTTCAGGAGAAACGCTTGATTGTTGCCCGTCTTTATGGATCGGTGCTGAACCGCGTGTTTCCATGGCAACAACATGATTTGAGCTTTCAGTGCAGAATAATGCAGCAGTGTTCAGTTATTAGAGTCTCTGCAGCGCTAGATGAGACTCTTCACTGATGGAGCTTTTGTCTGTCCGCAATGAGACTCATGAGCTTTTGATTGTGTTTAATTACAGTGATCAGATGACAGACTGAGCGTGTGTGTGTGTGTGTGGAGAGAGAGAGAGAGTGTGTGTGTGTGTGTGTGAGTGTGTGTGTGAGTGAGTGTTTGTGTGTGTGTGTGTGTGTGTCTGTGTGTGTGAGAGTGTGTGAGTGTGTGTGTGTGTGTGTGTGTGTAGGGTGACCACCATCAAACAAACCAAATTTGGGATGATTACTAAGTTTGTGTGGGACAATGTGGGACATGTTACTACTAACACTAGAACATATCATAATGTAGATGGTTATTAAGTGTTTTTCCTAAAAATGAGAAAAGAAAATAAACTTACTTAAAACAGTATGAACTACAAATATAGTCAGTATGTGAGGCTAAATAGATGTGTTTTAATCTGAATTTGGTCAAGTGTGTGCTTCCATTTCAGTTTCCACAAATCCCTTCACTCGATTGGGATGTTCTCTTGTGTTCTGGGCAACGAGTAGCAGTAACTGTTACTAGCTTCCGGCCAAACGAACATACGGATTTGACTTAAATCTAAAGCGCAACTTGAATATGAATATTTTTCATATTTTATTTTACATTCATATTTGTTTATGGATAGATGCACTTTTATGAGGGGTAGAAAAGACATTTCCTCACCATTGAGATACCACAACACATCTTCTTAACTATCATATCAATATGTTCTGCCCATGACAGCTGACTATCTATTATTGTGGCCAGTAATTTTACTTTATCTACCCATTCTGTAGGTTCCCCAGACAAGTTCAAACTCATATTTGGTGTTGATGACAGTTTATAACTCGATCCAAAGGTAATTGATTTGGTTTTCGAGATATTCAGCACCAACTTATTTCTTTTTATCCAATCAAAAACCCTTTTTAACTCAGCAGATAAAATATTGTTCAGTTCACTGATAGTTTTTGCAGCATAATACAATGTGGAATCATTAGCATACATTTGTACAGTAGCTTTACACAAAACTAATGGTAAATCATTTGTAAAAATGGCATATAAAAGTGGTCCAAGGCAGCTACCTTGTGGGAACCTTAGAACCCAAAACCTTAGAACGAGACCAGCTGCCATTGAAATAGACTCGTTACGTCCTACTTGTGAGATAACTCTTCATAAATCGTATGGCAAGTGGACTAAATCCATAACATTCTAGTTTACCAATGAGTAGATTGTGATCTAAACTCAGCAAAAAAAGAACGTCCCTTTTTCAGGACTGTGTATTTCAACAATAATGTTATACAAATCCAAATAACTTTACAGATCTTCATTGTAAAGGGTTTAAACAATGTTTCCATGCATGTTCAATTTACTATAATCAATTAATTAACATGCATCTGTGGAATGGTCTTTAAGACCTTAACCGCTTACAGAGAGTAGGCACTTAAGGTCACAGTTCTAAAAACGCAGGACACTAAAGAGACTTGTCTACCGACTGTGAAAAACACCCAAAGAAAGATGCTGATGCAAAGAAAGATGTTGGATCGCAGGGTGAGGGCTAGGGCCATAGGGCCCCCCAGAAATGTCCAGAAACTTGCAAGTGCCTTGGTGGAAGAGTAGGGTAACATCTCACAGCAATAACTGCCAAATCTGGTCCAGTCCATGAGGAGGAGATGCACTGCAGTACTTCAAGCAGCTGGTGGCCACACCAGATACTGACTGGTACTTTTGATTTTTGAGCCTCCCTTTGGTTCAGGGACAGATTATTCTCTTTCTGTTAGTCACATGTCTGTGAAACATTTTTAGTTTATGTCTTATGGTGTTGACTCTTTTAGTGTTCATACAAATATTTACACACATTAAGTTTACTGAAAGAAAAAAAACAGTTGAAAGTCAGAGGACGTTTCTTTTTTTGCTGAGTTTATGACATCAAATGCCGCACTGAAATCAAGTAAAACTGCACCAGTCATCTTTAACTTATCAATGTCCTTAAGCCAATCATCTGTCATTACTGTAAGGGTGGAACAAGTTGAATGGTTATGTCTATAAGCATGTTGAAAATCTGAGTTCAAGCCAATACAGTTAAAAGTCTTTCTGTATTTGTGAGTGAACTATTCTCTCCATCAATTTACTAAGAACTGGGAGAATAGTGATAGGTCTACTGTTCTTCCCAGTGAATGCTACTGTTTGGGCAGGGACTTCAACAACTTCCTTACTTCCCGTTCCTCCAGTCGTGCTTGCGATGGAGGTTCGAGTTGAATAACTAATTATTTCAGTGTTGCATCATTGGACGCATGCTCGGATGGATATGGTAAATCGATGTCATCATTACGTTACTGTCTTTAGTTTACGGTGTGTATAATCGCTAAGCTGTCAGGAAGCCGCTGGAGCAGAAGTTCAGCTATGCTAATCAAAGTTTTTGTTTCCACGGTAGACCAATCAGAGCAGACTGAGGCATCTGGCTAGTCAGAGCAGAGTAGACCAATCACAACAACAGGCTGAGCGTTTGGCCAATCGGAGAAGAGTAGCTCACAGAAAGGAGGGATTTAGTGACATTTCATCGAGTCCTTTAAGAATCATTGATAAATGTGGTGATGTGGAATGTAAATGATGAGAAAATGAAAGTGTTTTTTGACCTTTGATGCAAGTAGACCCAGACTCCAAAACAACATCAGGAGCCTTTAAACACTTTAACATCACCTAACTATAAGCAACAGCATTTATTATCTTTGTTAATATTAGTTAGTAAAAATACAGCTAGTCTCACACATCCCCACTTCTAATCTGACCTCTGACCCCTAAACCAACCCATCAGAGCAACCTGTGCAAACACTAGATTCAAACAGAAACATGATTTGGCCAATTGCTGAGCCTTTTTAGCATGTATAATGTTCTTAGTTGTCATGGTAATTAGTTCATATTAATCACATGTTCAGACACTGACATCTCTCACACACACACACACACACACTGGTGATTCCATCATCTTCTCATCAGATCTGCAGGGCGTCTGCCATTCATTCAGAGCGATAACACCTCACGTAGCAGCCGCAGCCCGCACACACACACACGCACACACACACACACACACCATCTGCACATTAAGTCATTTTACCTGCGGCATCGCATTTCATGTGTGCAGAGAGAAGTGATGCGGCAGAGACCTCGCTGAAATGCAAGGCATTCGTCAAGTGCAGCTGACAGCAGGAATATTCAGGAGACATACACACACACACACACACACACACACACACACACACACACACACGGATGAGACACGTGATAAGCTAACGCTCCAGTGAATCTGTAATCAGGAACACTAGCCTATCAGGATTCTCTCCAGAACGCTGGAAACTGGTTCCTTCCTGACATTAGGATCAGACGCTCGCAGGAACAGCACAGATGCCTGATGGGTAATCGATATGTGCAACCTTTCTCTGTGTCTGTAGGGCGTTTGGACGACTCTAGTTTTAATGTGGAAACCTCAGAGGAGAAGAAGAAGAAAGTCGAATATTACGGATAGGGTAAGTTTTAGTTGACAATTAACTAAACCAGATCAACCCCTGCTGCTAATAGCAGATATACTGCGGTGATTAAGTTATATAGACGCAATATAAAAGATAGAAGATAGAGTTTAAAAACAAAGCTTTACATGTAGTTCACACAGACAGACGAGTGGAGTTGGAAATGAAGCTGGAGAAAGTTCTGGTTCTGGCCCTCTGAGTTCTCTCATCCGTCTAACCTGCTGTGTGTGTGTGTTAATAATTCAGGATCTGCTAGACAGGAAGTGCTCAGACTACAGAGTGAGTGACATCAGCGCATCATACGTGTTTCAGTGTAACTGATGAAGTCCTGCAGTCATCCGGCTGTTCAGTGAAGGATCTACAGCAGAAGTGTTCAGCTCCAGCGAATCAGCTGTCCGTCAACAGCCAGAATAATGAGAGGAATAGCAGAAGAGTGTGACGTCTGTGTGTCGAAGCTGGTCTTCAGACTCTTTATGTGTGGATTCTGCTGCACTTACTGTTTTCAATGTTGTTTCTTTATTGAATCAAGCGAAGAGCAAACCCGTCCTCGACAAAAGCAGTGTGTCGGTGGTCCTGAAAATCAAACGCCATCAGCAGAAAGATGAAGAACAGACAGAAAGTGACACAATCCATCCCCATCATCATCTGCCTGAACCCATCAGCTTTATTTCGACAGCACTTTCTGCAGTCCAGAATCGTGCTAGAGCAGCTTCACAGTCATGAACAGGACAATAACACAATCAGTGATGACATCCATCTGTACTGAGCTCAGTCTGGGTCTGATGATGGAGTCATTCGTTTAGAAGCGGATCAGAGTTTAATGAGTTAAACACCAGTGTTTTCATCATCATCATCATCATTCAGCAATCATGAGTTAATCTGAAGCACAAGGATTCAAGTTCCTAAATGCTGATGATGAGGACATGCCAACTGGCCGTTAGTCCGTTCCACTGAAACCAGTTCAGTCTGGAACCCTTTGCCAAGTGAATATAACGATACCCCTAACTCTAGCACACGGTTAGTGTTGGCGGTGTGGTTCTGTCCGTGCATCTGTGCCTGAGGCAGCAGGTCTGACACTGGGGTAAAGAACAGAACCTGTCTATGTAGTAACATAAGTTGTGGAAAATACAGATGATAGAAAGTGCTTGCAGTGTAGTGAACTGGAAAACGAAATCACCAAAGGTCCGCTTGGCTGCAGGTTGGGTTGGAGGAGGAGTTAGACAGCGAGCAGCGATGCGAATCCAGGAGGAATGGGAATCTAATGTGATAGATCCGAAACCGGATTGGAACACAGCTAACGGGCCCTGCCTGAAACTCACGCCATTCTTGATCATCTTAAGTTAAAAACTGCAAGAACAAAGCGGTAATGAAAGTAAGAATGACTTCCACGTGTGTCTGTGTAAGCACAGAGCCGGAGGAACGTCAGAGACTCATAAACGTCTTCATGTCAGTGGATCTGTCAGAGATCTCCTCAGAGAATAACGACGTCTGATTGTTATATTCTTATGTGTAACTCGTGTAGGATTTCTCGTCCGGACAGCAAGAGTCTCTGATTGATGCTCTCTGATGGAACAAACGTTCTTCCAGTAACACCAAACGTTCGTTCAAAGTTATCTGGTCTTTAATAGTGTTCTCAGAACAAGTACAAAACAACATTTATGTATCTATCCTGGAGCATTTTTACCTGAAACATTTTAGTTGGACGTTCGTTCTAACATTTTTTAGATGTAACCTCTTGTTTCAGAACGAACAGAAAACATTCAAAGTAACGTTCTTATAGTGTTGAAGAATGGTACATTGTAATGTTAGTGACACACACTATTAAAAAATGTGATGTTTTGAACATTCAGAGAACATTGAGAAATAACGCTCCAGGAATTTAGAACAAATGTAGGCGGGGCTTGATTGTGTCTGTGGGTGGTTGTGGTTTGCCATTGGTGGATCTTGTGTGAGTGACAGGTTGCCCCGCACCTTTGTCATCAGATAAGAGATGAGGGGAAGTTATTCTGATTCAAGATTATTAGAAACAATAATGATATGCATCCATAAATCATTTATAATAAACACTGAAATATTCTGCAAAAATAAGTGTGTGTGTGTGTGAGAGAGAGAGTGCGTGTGTGTGAGAGAGAGAGCTGATTAAACTCATATAGATACTGCAGCTCTGTCTGTCTCTCACTGCCTCAGCAAATCTCCTGTCTGTCTCATTAGTGTCTGACACACTGACTCTCCTCAGGCGAGCCCACAGCAAGTGTCCAGCTCTCTCTCTCTACACACACACACACACACACACATGAGCCGCCTGTCAGAGAGACAAACAGTGAGAGAGAGACAGACAGCTGATGGTTAGCAGAGTTTTTCAGCGGTTTAATCTGGAGGAAGTGTGTGTGTGTGCGAGTGTATGTGACCGGCAGCCTGTCGTTCTCTCTCTGAATGTTCGCTCATGAACGTGTCGTCTGTAGTTCTTTATGTACTAAATGAGCGCTGGAACAGGACACTTCCGTGAATACAGCTGACGCCTGACGGTGTCTGTCTTCAGCTGACCAGAATCTGAATCACTCTCTTGTTTAATCAAGTTTATCATCAATTATTGTGAAGCTGCTTTAAGACAGTTCGATGTTGTATAAAGCAAATCCATGTGAATATGAAGGGCTCACATGTAGTTGGTGTCTGTGATGTGTAAGACCCTAACCTGAGCTGTCTCTCTCTCAGGTGTTATGTGGACGATAAGGTGTCGAAGGTGGCCTGGCTGAACCGCTCCAACATCATCTTCGCAGGCGAGGACAAGTGGTCCCTGGACCCGCGGGTGGAGCCTGGTGACCCAGGGTCAGCTGGAGTACAGTCTGAGGATCCAGAAGGTGGACGGTGTTCGAATGAGGGCCCGTATACCTGCTCCATCCAGACCAAACAACAGCCCAAGACCTCGCAGGTGTTCCTCATCGTTCAAGGTGAGCGCCGTGTGATTGACAGGCTGTCAGACCAATGACAGCTCATCTTCTGGTAATCCCTGGCAGGACCCTTCCACTCGCTCCTGTCACACACTCCCCTCACACACTCCCCTCACACACTCCCCTCACACACTCCCCTCACTCACTCCTGTCACACACTCCCTCACACACTCCCCTCACACACTCCCCTCACACACTCCCCTCACTCACTCCTGTCACACACTCCCCTCACACACTCCCCTCACACACTCCCCTCACACACTCCCCTCACTCACTCCTGTCGCACACTCCCCTCACACACTCCCCTCACACACTCCCCTCACTCACTCCCCTCACTCACTCCTGTCACACACTCCCCTCACACACTCCCCTCACACACTCCCGTCACACACTCCCCTCACACACTCCCCTCACTCACTCCTGTCACACACTCCCCTCCCACACTCCCCTCACACACTCCCCTCACACACTCCCCTCACACACTCCCCTCACTCACTCCTGTCACACACTCCCCTCACACACTCCCCTCACACACTCCCCTCACTCACTCCCTGTCACACACTCCCCTCACACACTCCCCTCACTCACTCCTGTCACACACTCCCCTCACTCACTCCTGTCACACACTCCCCTCACACACTTCCCCTCACACACTCCCCTCACACACTCCCCTCACTCACTCCCCTCACACACTCCCCTCACACACTCCCCTCACACACTCCCCTCACACACTCCCCTCACACACTCCCCTCACACACTCCCCTCACTCACTCCTGTCACACACTCCCCTCACACACTCCCCTCACACACTCCCCTCACACACTCCCTCACTCACTCCCCTCACACACTCCTGTCACACATCCTCACACACTCCCTCACACACTCCTGTCACACACTCCCTCACACACTCCCCTCACTCACTCCTGTCACACACTCCCTCCCACACTCCCCTCACACACTCTCCACATACTCCCTCACACACTCCCCTCACTCACTCCTGTCACACACTCCCCCTCACACACTCCCCTCATCTCACTCCTGTCACACACTCCCCTCACACACTCCCCTCACTCACTCCTGTCACACACTCCCCTCACTCACTCCTGTCACACACTCCCCTCACACACTCCCCTCACTCACTCCCGTCACACACTCCCTCACACACTCCCCTCACACACTCCCCTCACACACTCCCCTCACTCACTCCTGTCACACACTCCCCTCACACACTCCCCTCACTCACTCCTGTCACACACTCCCTCACTCACTCCTGTCACACACTCCCCTCACACACTCCCCTCACTCACTCCCCTCACACACTTCCCCTCACACACTCCCCTCACACACTCCCCTCACACACTCCCTCACTCACTCCTGTCACACACTCCCCTCACACACTCCCCTCACACACTCCCCTCACACACTCCCTCACTCACTCCCTCACACACTCCCCTCACACACTCCCTCACACACTCCCCTCACACACTCCCCTCACTCACTCCTGTCACACACTCCCCTCACACACTCCCCTCACACACTCCCCTCACACACTCCCCTCACTCACTCCTGTCACACACTCCCCTCACACACTCCCTCACACACTCCCTCACTCACTCCTGTCACACACTCCCCTCACACACTCCCCTCACACACTCCCCTCACACACTCCCCTCACTCACTCCCGTCACACACTCCCCTCACACACTCCCCTCACACACTCCCCTCACTCACTCCTGTCACACACTCCCCTCACACACTCCCCTCACACACTCCCCTCACACACTCCCCTCACTCACTCCCATCACACACTCCCATCACACACTCCCCTCACACACTCCCCTCACACACTCCCCTCACACACTCCCATCACACACTCCCTCACACACTCCCCTCACACACTCCCCTCACTCACTCCCGTCACACACTCCCATCACACACTCCCCTCACACACTCCCCTCACACACTCCCCTCACACACTCCCCTCACACACTCCCATCACACACTCCCCTCACACACTCCCTATCACACACTCCCCTCACACACTCCCCTCACACACTTCCCTCACACACTCCCTCACACACTCCCTCACACACTCCCCTCACACACTCCCATCACACACTCCCCTCACACACTCCCCTCACACACTCCTCCTCTCACACACTCCCTCACACACTCCCCTCACTACAGCTCCCTCACACACTCCCCTCACACACTCCCCTCACACACTCCCCTCACTACACTCCCTCATACTCACTCCTCACACACTCCCCTCACTACACTCCCCTCACACACTCCCCTCACACACTCCCATCACTCACTCCTCGTCACACACTCCCATCACACACTCCCCTCACACACTCCCCTCACACACTCCCCTCACACACTCCCCTCACACACTCCCCTCACACACTCCCTCACACACTCCCCTCACCTCCCTCACACACTCCCCACCACTCCTACACTCCCCTCACACACTCCCTCACTCACTTCCCATCACACACTCCCCTCACACACTCCCCTCACACACTCCCCTCACACACACTCCCCTCACACACTCCCCTCACACACTCCCATCATCATCCCCTCTCACACTCCCTCACACACTCCTCCTATCACACACTTCCCCTCACACACTCCCATCACTCCCCTCACACACTCCCCTCACTACTCCCATCACACACTCCCTCACACACTCCCCTCACACACTCCCCTCACACACTCCCCTCACTACACTCCCCTCACACACTCCCCTCACACACTCCCGTCACACACTCCCCTCACTCACTCCCGTCACACACTCCCATCACACACTCCCCTCACACACTCCCCTCACACACTCCCGTCACACACTCCCCTCACACACTCCCCTCACACACTCCCCTCACACACTCCCCTCACACACTCCCTCACTCACTCCCATCACACACTCCCCTCACACACTCCCATGACACACTCCCCTCACACACTCCCCTCACACACTCCCATGACACACTCCCGTCACACACTCCCATCACACACTCCCATCACACACTCCCCTCACACACTCCCCTCACACATTCTCCACACTCTCACACACTCCCCTCTTTGCCCATTATCCGGGAGTGACACACTGATGGCTCAGCCCACTTTGGGTTTTAAAAAGCTCTTCAGAAATAACGGGAAATGTCACTATGACGTCAAATATTTTTATACAGTCTATGGTTTCAACACACCACTCACTAACTCAATCAGGCCCCGCCCCTTTATTCTAAGTATAAATTATTTAAAATGAGGAATATTGTGACGTGTTCAGGTACAGGGAGAAAGTCAAGACTACAACAGAGGCGTTTCAGGAGTTCAGAAACATTGACACTGATATAGAGGAGAACTGGAGCTTTCTCATGATTAATCAGCAACATTGATGATTCAAAAATAAAACATTTTAAGTTCCTTTAAATGTGTGTTCTGCATGACAGTGTACAGAAAGTCTTACTGCTGAATATTTAGTATGTACTGCAGATGCTCTGTGTGTGTGTGTGTGTGAGTGAAACACTGGGATGATCTTCTGCGATTGTCATAATATGCTGTATCCCACAATGCAGTGCACTCAGCTTGGCTTTTAAGCAGTTCTCAGCCAGTGTTTAGTTTCTCTGATAAACGTTAACATGATTTCTGTAAAGCTGTTTTGAAGCTCCACTCAGTCACATGTGCAGGTTCTCCTGGCGCTCATGTTCTTCCCGTTAGTGTTTTTGGCCAGAGTTATTCCCGCTGCCTCCCGGGAGCAGAAAAACGCCCATTCTTGTTTTTCATGCAGGAACATGTTCATTAGTCTTTGTATTGTATGGTGCAGTTTTGTTTTAGCAAAATCATAAATCTTTATACAATTAGAGAAGATCCACTTGGCTGTGCAAGTTTTCCTCAAGATTAATACGAGCAGCTCTGCGACGCAGCACAAAATAAAGGACGGCTCCTGACTAAATAAATTACAGCCAAATGTCGTTCATCTTCAGAATCGATCAAACTCGGGAGGTTTATTGTTCTGGTGTGCGTTTTAGACAGAAAGGAAGCGTTCGCTCTGACGATCCTCAACACTGACACAATACAGTATGTGTGAGTGTGTGTGAGAGAATATGCCTGAGTGTGTGTGTGTGTGTCTGTGTTACGTGCTTAAAGATGTTAATGGGATGACTGCACAACATTTAAGTGAGATACAACTGTTGCCATGGGTGCAAGTAGCAGAAACAACCAAGAAGCAGAAAAAATTACATTAAGTATGTTTTAATTGAAAATGTGCAATGAGTTTACCAAACAGATTATAAATAAAAAAGAGTCACCTATCAGGTCACCTTTATTTATACAGTGCTTTTTACAATACAGATTGTATCAAAGCAGCTTCACAGTGATAACATGAAAATAATACAAGTTTGTTTCTAGAGAAACTGCGTCATCGTTCACCTGAAGTAAGGCAGATCAATAATATTGTTGAATATTAAATGTCCCCAACTAAGCAAGACAAAAGCCAAGGCAACAGTGGAGGAACCAAAACCCCATCAGGGACAGAATGGAGAAACCCTCGGGAGAACCCAGGCTCAGTCGCTCAGTTCTCCTCTGGCCAACGAGCGAACAGTGTGTGATTATGATCCAGGCAGCATTACAGGTCAGAGGTCAGATTGGATCAGAACATTCACAGTATTAATCCTAGTTCCCCCTGGTTGGAGGTCGAAGTCATCACGCCGGTATGGAGACGAGTTTGTTGAGGTGTCCATGAGGCCTTCACAGCGCTGATGAGGCTGGCACTGCAGCGAATGCGCTTGTGGCCGTGTCTAGGCGCAGCTCCACCGTCTGATCTGGATACGGCCCGATTCGGCTGACTTCAGTAAACCTCAGAATAAATGGAAAGACTAACATTAATATGGATACCATTCTTGCCATTCTTATGATGTAATGAGTACATCGGGTGTTTTTGGAAGTGTCCCCGGTTTCGGCTGACCTAAAGTATGTAGCGTAATAATCATTTAACTGATTTGAATAATAGAAATGTATAATGTTCTATGTGAATGTCAGGTTAAAGAGATGTTAAAGAACTGACAGATTGTGTCTGCTTCCCGGACAATGTTAGAAAGATTGTTCCAGAGTTTTGGTGCTCCCGCCTGCAGTCGATTTCGATATTCTAGGTATTATCAACTGGCCCGGAGTTTTGAGATCGCAATAGACGTGAAGGACTATAATGCATTAAGAGTTTGCTCAAGTACTGGAGCTAAACCATTTAGTGCTTTGTAAGTAATCAGCAATATTTTAAAGGGTGGTTCACTGCTTTTTTTCTTTGCATGATTGTGTTTATGGGGTGCAATATAACATGTATTCGTGAGTTTTTCTTTTTTTAAAGTCTTATTTTTCATAAATTTCACCTTTATTGTAAGCCGCTTTCTCCTCTGTCATTTTACATCCTGAGTCTAAGAAACCACTCCCTCAGAAACAGGCAATGGGCTCAGATTGGTTAGTTTGGCCGGTGTGTTGTGATTGGCTAAACTGTGTAGTGCACGTTGTCTGGAAATGTCACGCCCATTTCCTTTACTTGTGAGAGTTGCATGTGTTCCTCATCATCCATTACTGTGATACTGCAGTACCAGTATGAGCCAGAATCAGACCCAGAAAGCAGCGATGAAGAGAGTCCAGCAGAAACTCCCCACACATGGCTCTTACAAAACGTTTCTGAATGGTACATTTTTTTTATTATTATTATTCTATTCTATTCTACTATTAATATAAGAATTTGGATACGTTGTTCCTTGAAAATACTACTGCTGCTTGTTAGCTTTTGAGAGATTGTTTTCTCCTGATTAAACATTTAATATAACTGAATAAATGTTTTTTTTTTAAGTTATTGTTTTATCGATATAATGAAAACCGTTTATCTATTCACAAAACTTAATTTTCTCAGTGTATCGTTAGGTGTAGCCTACATGTGGCAACTGTGTTAAACCCATCCTGTACACTGATAACTGCAGCTGAAGTTTGCTGCGATTACATAGCCTATAATTTGTTGAACTTTATACACGTTTGTCTTACACAAAATAGCATCGAACTAACTGGCTACAGCATTGGCATGGGTTTACGTTATTGATCAAATTGAAAAATTACGTCATAAAGTATATACATGAAAAATACATTTACAAAATTAGTACATATACAAATTCAGGTCCAAAATGTTTGTACGCGTTTGTCGTAGACACGAAATAGCATAACTAAGTGGCTATAAAGCCAGCGGTGGCATTTGATAAAACTAAAACATTACATCTGGAATTATTCATGCAAATACATTTAAAATGATGAAGTCTTAGCCTACTTACAGGTTGTGGCCCAACAACTGCTGCCTCTGGTTTTAAAGTTGGATCTGCTTCATGTTTTAGTAACAGTTTCTTGTTGAATCTGTTGTTGAATTCGTGGAGATTCTGGAAGCTGTCTTCCGTAAATGCGCAGCACAGAGAGCTAAATTATGATTGTAATTTTCAGGAACAAAATTAAACATAAATTGTATCCATTGTTGACGAACTATTCGGAGGGACGGTTGATGTAAATACATGGGTTAGTTACATATAAAACTCGTTGTAGTCCCATGCAGAGTCGTTTTTGTAGGCAATTATACTTCCTGATTTTTAAAAGGTGATATCTCTGCTTACACTGAACTTTCAGCGCTGCAACTTTGCAGATACTGTTCATGCACCAACAGCAACATTCAAATCCAAATTTTTATATCAGCTCTGCATTCCCTTAATTTTGTGAATTGATAAGTTTTGTCGGGAAGTGAAGAAATATACAGCATAACAGGGAAAACCAATGCGATGCTTCCTAATGATATCTTCTAAGGGTAGCATTTAGGTAGAGTGAACAGTAATGGTCCTAGTACTGAGCCTTGTGGTTCGCCATACTGAACTTGTGATCGATAAGACATCTCTTCGTTTACTGCTACAAACTGATAATGGTTAGATAAGTATTATTTGAACCTTGCTAATGCAATTCCATTAATGCCAACATAATGTCTGTTTCGTGTCTATTTAAAAAAAAATTGTGGTTGATGGTATTAAATGCAGCATTAAGATCGAGTAACACTAATAGAGAGATACAACCACAATCAGATGTTAAGAGCAAATCTTTTGTGACTCTAATGAGAGCTGTCTCGGTACTATGATGTGGTCTAAATCCTGACTGAAAATCCTTGCAGATATCATTTCTTTCAGAAAGGAACACAGTTGTGAGGATACTGCTTTTCCAGTATCTTTGAAAGAAAAGGCAGATTCGAGATTGGCCAGTAACTGAGTAATTCTGTAGGATCAAGTTTAATGATCAAGTGGTTTAATCATAGCCAGCTTAAAATTTTTAGTATGTATTCTAATGACAAAGATGAATTAATGATATTGAGATCATTAATCCTCCTCTTCTAAGTTTTGCTAAAACTTCCTCTTCTATAGTAATGAATGAATATTTTTTTTGTCAGGGAATCTACAATGCACTTGTGATGCGATACTCTAGTAGACGGTTGCATAGTTTTTTCCCTGGTTTTATCAATTTTGCAAGAGAAGAAATACATTAAGTCATTAATGATGTGCTGTTTGAAAACGTCTGGTGTTGAAGTTTTATTTTTCTTTCATTTAGATACTGTTTTCGAATAAAAACCTAGGGTTGCGTTTTTTTCTAAGAGTGTTGATAAATAAGCAGATTTTGAGGCCTCTCTGTATGCAATCGTGTTCTCTTTCCATGAAATACGAAAAACTTCAATTGTTTGTTTTTTTCTTTCAGCTACTCTCCATTTGTCTGGCTTCTCTCTAAGGGCCCGAGTGTACGTAAACAAGTAAACAGAAATCCAATAAAAAAAGACGTTGCCAAATCAATCGAATAATCAAAACAGAATTTCCATAACTATTTAACCCAGACCTCTAAAACTACCTACCAAAAGAAAAAATGCAAAAATTGCAAAAAAAAAAAAAATGTTTAGAAACCACAGCATAAACAAACATCCTGATCACGACTCTACTGACATTTTATCTCAAAGGCACGGGTGTTAAAAGAGATCTATTGCTGATATCTGCTCACTCCTTGTCAATGGGGCCTTTTAAACTGCCAGCGGATTGGTTGGTCATGATGTACTGACGTCATTCACGTCGCATATATGATGATGGACAGCCATATTTTCCAATGATCATAACCTATGAATAATTTGTAGACACAAATAGAGACAAAAAGCACAAAAGTGAAAAACAATACAAAATACAAAAACACATGTGGAACGTAACAGTGTGTGTGTTTGTTAGAATGTGTGTGAGTGTATGTGTGTGTTTGTGTGTCTGGGTGCAGTTATGAGTCTATTCTTGTAGGGCTTGGAGAAACATGTATTTTCTTGTCTGTCCTGCTTCAACTACAATTCCAATTTCATGCATGTTAGAGAGAAAGACAGAGCCGCTCTGAGGAGAGAGACAGTGTGTGTGTGTTTTTAAAAAAGGCAACAGTGATTGGTTAAGGAGACCACAAAGAGAGAGAGAGAGAAGGGCGAGAGAATGGAGTGTAGAGCCACTGCTGTGAGGAACAGACTCAATCTGCCACCTAGTGAACATCATTTATCAGACACTGACGACTGTCCATTTACTACCCTACATTTGAGGACGTGAGGTCTTCATCTTCGTCTATTTACTAACCGACGGTCTTCATCTCGTCCTGAACAGCTTGGAGCTCTCGTTCTCTTGGATGCTTTAATGGCCTCACATTCAATGGTTACTTTCCTCAGCTGTCATGTTCTATGATGTCAGTCTCAGGCTGTATTTTGGTATTCTGTGGTCATTTCCACTGTACCTTTAACATAAAGAGCTGTGTGCACATTGTGATCAGTAGAAATGTTGTAGGCGTGTAACCTGATTTGCATAATTCCTTTATTGCTAAATTCCCTTATTGAACTGAATCGCTCAGAGTGGTGGGGAGGGGCCTGGACAGAGATGATACTAAAGGGGAGGGGTTTGGGTCAAACGGGGCAGAGTTTGTGATTGAAGGGGCGGGGTCTGGTATGAGAATGGGGAGGGGTTTGCAGAGTGAATGTTCACAGACGTGATAAATGACTGTCTGATTTATTGCAGGTTTTGCAGATCAAGTTTGTTTCAGTCTTGATCTCAGACTCAGTAAATCAGGAAAATGACAAAGAGCGTCATTAAATGAGGCATGGGTTTGATGAATATGTGGGATTGTGTGCGCATTGATCAGACAAGTTTTGCTGTAATGGATGGAAGTGTCTGCAGCCCGTAACTGATGATGTGTGTGTGATATTTCCACATGCGTTTGACTTTATTGATGCTCTGCAAAATCCTCATTAAACACAGAGTTTATTATGAGCGTTCGTCACGAGGCTCAGGAGGACTGAAGAGACGTGTATCTGAACACTAATCTTCCAGCATCCCTCTGCTCATGTCGTTCTGCTCTGGTTTTTTCTTCCAGTTCCTGCGATCATCTATAAAGTGTCGGAGGACATCACTGTGAACGAGGGCAGTAACGTGACGTTGTCACGTGTTTGGCCAATGGGAGGCCAGATCCCTCCATCACCTGGAGACTACTTCAACCCTTCAGGTGAGAGGAGCACAATGCAGCTGCTGCCAAACCTCTGGTCCTCAGGTCAGTCTTCACTATAGGCTACAGGACTCTTGAACACCAGACAGAAAAGAAGACATAGAAACCACTCATAACACCCTAGCAACCGTCAGTCTAGAGCGGTCTTTGGTTCGAGTGTCAGAAGATCTCCATCGCTCTGACTGGAATCGGTCAGCATGTTCTTTCTGCAAGAGAAACGTGTTAATCATGTAGAGCAGCTTTTTTATTAGCGTGTGCTTGTGTGTGTGTGTGTGCGTGTCTGTGGTTGATCAGTGGTTTCATGTTCACAGTGTATCTGTTGTCCTGAAGATCTTTCTCATCGACTAAAGCTGACGCGCTGGGAGCCACATTTACTGAAAAGAGCTGAATGCTGTTTAAAGTATTGACCAGCGATGTGTGTGTGTGTGTGTGTGTGTGTGTGTGTGAGAGAGAGAGAGAGGCACTGGGTCGATGCAGTGATGGTTGGAGACTCTGCTCTCCACATCAGGTCACTAAGGGTCAAAGGCAAAGCACTAAACCAGCTTTACACCAGCACTAAACAGCACTAAACCAGCTCTAAACCAGCTTTACATCAGCACTAAACCAGCTCTAACCCAGCTTTACATCAGCACTAAACCAGCTCTAACCAGCACTAAACCAGCACTAAACCAGCTTTACATCAGCACTAAACCAGCACTAAACAAGCTTTACACCAGCACTAAACAGCACTAAACCAGCTCTAAACCAGCTTTACATCAGCACTAAACCAGCACTAAACAAGCTTTACACCAGCACTAAACAGCACTACCGAACCAGCACTAAACCAGCTTTACACCAGCACTAAACAGCACTAAACCAGCTCTAAACCAGCTTTACATCAGCACTAAACCAGCTCTAACCAGCACTAAACCAGCTTTACACCAGCACTAAACAGCACTAAACCAGCACTAAACCAGCTTTACACCAGCACTAAACAGCACTAAACCAGCACTAAACCAGCTTTACACCAGCACTAAACAAGCTCTAACCAGCACTAAACCAGCTTTACATCAGCACTAAACCAGCTCTTAACCAGCACTAAACCAGCACTAAACCAGCACTAAACAAGCTTTACACCAGCACTAAACAGCACTAAACCAGCACTAAACCAGCTTTACACCAGCACTAAACCAGCTCTAACCAGCACTAAACCAGCTTTACACCAGCACTAAACCAGCACTAAACCAGCACTAAACCAGCTTTACACCAGCACTAAACAGCACTAAACCAGCACTAAACCAGCTTTACACCAGCACTAAACCAGCTCTAACCAGCACTAAACCAGCTTTACACCAGCACTAAACAAGCTTTAAACCAGCACTAAACAAGCTTTACACCAGCACTAAACAGCACTAAACCAGCACTAAACCAGCTTTACACCAGCACTAACAAGCTCCTAACCAGCACTAAACCAGCTTTACATCAGCACTGAAACCAGCTCTAACCAGCACTAAACCAGCATTACACCAGCACTAAACAGCACTAAACAGCACTAAACCAGCACGTAGACCAGCACTAAACCAGCACTAAACAGCACTAAACCAGCTTTACATCAGCACTAAACCAGCTCTAACCAGCACTAAACCAGCTTTACACCAGCACTAAACAGCACTAAACCAGCACTAGACCAGCTTTACACCAGCACTAAACCAGCATCTAACCAGCACTAAACCAGCTTTACACCAGCACTAAACAGCACTAAACCAGCACTAGACCAGCTTTACACCAGCACTAAACCAGCTCTAACCAGCACTAAACCAGCTTTACACCAGCACTAAACAGCACTAAACCAGCACTAAACCAGCTTTACACCAGCACTAAACCAGCTCTAACCAGCACTAGACCAGCTTTACACCAGCACTAAACCAGCACTAAACACGCACAGTAGACTGAAACAAAAGCTGTGCATGTAAACAATGAATAGCGACTGCAGACAGCAAAAGCTGAATCCCGGACATCGACGGCTGGACATGTCCAGGAAAAAGAGGATGGTAAAGAGGACCCCTAAAGTTAATACTCAGCTTTCTCGACAGAACAAGAGCCTGCTAGCTTAGCTTCCAAAAAAGATGACTGACACTATGTGTAATCCCAATCCCCCATAATGCATCTGTCTGTGTATTCAGTACCTTCGTCCATATTTTCAAAAAGTCTCTGCCGGTGAAATCAAACGCACTGGCTCTGATCTGTGATTGGTCTGTTAGCGCATTTAGGCCCAACCCCCTATGGGCGGGTTTGAAAGGGTGGGATCTAGTGCTTGTAGTCTTTACAGAAATCCCCCCTATTACACTTCCTCTTACAATGAGGTAAAATTAAGATTTTTGTGTCATTGTAGGAGGACGTGAATTAAGGTAAATAGCAGATTTTTCTCGTCTCATGGGAAAATGAGAGAGTGGTGCACAACCATTCAGACAGTATAACTGGGTTTCTAACAATGGAAACTTAATGCAAATGGGTGGAGTGTCCCTTTAAATAACTCATTTATACTGAAGGATTCATGCTAGTCATTGAACAGAAACACAAGATTCACATTTCTGCTGTTCCCTGACTCACACACAAGCTTACTTCATTTTTACATTTTCACACCACAATATAAGGACATTGCATCCTCATGTAGGTCAAAACAGTGCACACACACACACACACAAACACACCACAAACAGTTAGGGTTCAATCTTTTATAAACACCTCATTTATACTGAAACATTTATATTATAAATTTAATTAAACTTTGTTTAAATTAAGTTACCTAATTATTATATATATTTTTGTTCTACTCACTAGAGTGATGTGCCAGTGTGTGTGTGTGTGTGTGTGTGTGTGTGTGTGTGTGTGTGTGTGTGTGTGTGTGTGTGTGTGTGTGTGTGTGTGTGTGTGTGAACACATTAAGTGTATTTATTGTGTCTGTGATCTTTCAGTTCTGCTGAAATTTGCCAATTTCATGGTTTTACATAAATTAGTATTCCCCAAATAAATGCATTGTGCCTCGCTGTGGTAAATGATGCTCATTAATAAAACATGAGTATGTAAAAAGGAGTACCCCTCTGCTCACTCAT
Organism: Hybognathus amarus; assembly: GCA_030378365.1. Taxonomy (NCBI): domain Eukaryota; kingdom Metazoa; phylum Chordata; class Actinopteri; order Cypriniformes; family Leuciscidae; genus Hybognathus; species Hybognathus amarus. The sequence continues at coordinate 43,583 of JAQIUQ010001308.1, read as the reverse complement.
GCTCTGAAACGCTTTTCAACTTCCTGATGAAAAGCTGAGCCACATCAGTGTGTGTGTGTGTGTGTGTGTGAATGTCGTTCGTGTGTGTGTGTGTGCGATGTTTTTCTCAGCTAGGTTGTTGATGTTGCTGGATTATTATTCCTCACTCACTCACTGATGTTATGTTAGTGCTGTGATCTGGAAGAGCCTCACATGCACCCTCTGCTGGACAAGCCAAACTATGATGACTGTGTGTGTGTGTGTGTGTGTGTGTTCAACAGCCGAGCCTCTGGACGTGGGCGAGTATCTGGAGATCTCTGGGATTGTTCGCCTCAGGCCGGACGTACTAGAATGTAAAGCAAGCAATGACGTGTTCCACACCCGATGTCAAATACGTCAATGTGGTGGTCAATTGTAAGTACATGTCCATAAGATCAGACTGTTGTGTGACACTTGTGTGTTTTTGAGAACAGACGGATGTGTGTGTCCACAGACCCGCCGTATATAAGGAGGTGCGCAGCTCCGAGACGCCAGTGGGACAGGCGGGAGTTCTGCACTGCGAGGCGTCCGCGGTTCCTCAGCCAGAGTTTGAGTGGTTCAGAGAGGAGCGCAGGTCAGTGCAACCCTAACCTGAGCCTTACTAACCTTAACCAACCCTAACCTAGTCCTAACTAACCCTTACTAAGCCTAACCAACCCTAACCTTACCCTAACTAACCTTAACCAACCCTAACCAACCTTAACCTAACCCTAACTAACCCTAATCCGCTCCTGTAACCCAGCCAGTAAGGTTTGGTTCCCAGAACCTTTCCAAAACAACCATCGTAAAGGTTTGCTTTTGTTTAGCCAGGAAAGTTTTCTTAAGATTATTCCTCTAACATTGCCTTAATATTAAACTAGTTAGGGGAACATTTACTTAAACAAGTAATTAGTTATAGTTACTAGTTACAGTGCTTCTCACAAATAGTAAGCTGAGCTAGTAAACATCATTATAAAAGTAACTAATTACAAGGGAAAGTAACTATTACGGAAAGTAACTATTACTTATATTTTTTTATTTTTTATTTAATGTGAAATAACTTTTATTTTTCAAATATGTGAAATAACTTGGATACCCCCAATATCAGTGGACATTAAATATAATACATCTACATTTATTCATTTAGCTGACACTTTTTTGCAAAGCGACTTACAATTGCTATATATGTCAGAGGTCGCACGCCTCTGGAGTAACTAGGGGTTAAGTGTCTTGCTCAGGGACACATTAGGTATTGTATACAAAACATTGTTTACTAATCTTCTCTATTTTAATGTGGCTGTGGGACAATATGAGAGACTAGCCTGGCTAGTCTGTGCGCCTGCGTACAACCTTCACTGTCAAGCAGACTTTTGCGTTTTTACCGCTACACGGGAACGTGGTGGTGGAGCGCTTTTAAGAGTTTCACTCTGGAGGGTGGTTCTCACTTTTTTGCATATTTTAGCCCATAAACGCCTTCGCCGTGTAAACGAAAGGCACATCCGATAAAATATTTTTACATTTTCACCCGCGAGCTTCTCGTGTAAACGGCCTAAGTAGAGCTGTGTGTCGTCTGCATAGCTGTGGTAAGCGATTTGGTTCTTTCTCATTATTTGGCTCATTGGGAGCATATACAGGTTGAATAGGAGTGGTGCTAGAATCGAGCCATGAGGGACTCCGCAGTTCATGGATGTCCACTCAGGACTTAAATTTCTCCTATACTTCAGCATAATAACCTCTCCCCTTCTACAGTATGACCTGAACCATTTTAGGACTGTCCCAGAAGTCCCACCCAGTTTTCCAGCCTGTCAAGAAGTATGTTGTGATCGACAGTGTCAAATGCAGCACTGAGGTCGAGTCGTACCAGTGCGGATAGTTTGCCTGTATCGGTATTTAGGCGAATATCGTTTATTATCTTTATGAGCGCTGTCTCTGTGCTGTGATGCGATCGAAACCAGATTGGAAATTGTCAAAGTATCCATTTGAGCTTAAGAATTTGTTCAGCTGATTGAAGACAACCTTTTCAATGATCTTGCCTATGAAAGGGAGATTTGAGATCGGTCTATAGTTGCTTAAGATGGTCTCATCCAGATAGCTTCTTCTTCAGGAAGGGCTTGACAACTGGTTCTGAGGTTTGTCAGTCTTCTCTTGATTACCAGTTCTGTAAAGTCCTCAGTAAACGCTGGAGAGTAGTTTGGAGGCCTGTAAATAATGATAAGTAAAATACATGTAGCACATTTTAACACAATACCTAGATATTCAAAAGACGGGTAAATCCAGATGATATTTGCTTACATTCATAGAGATCTTTGAAAAGAGCAGCGAAACCCCGCCTCTGTTACCCGCTCTGCAGACACTCATATAAGTAAAGTTAGGAGGGGATGTTTCATTCAGGACTGTTCCCCTGCCACTGTCTTCTAGCCAAGTTTCATTTAGAAACAAAGTCCATACAGGTTGTACTGTATGCAGTTATTACGATTTTGACTAGAAGTGATTTATTTTTAAGTGAGCAGATGTTTAAAAGTGCTAACTTAATAGTCTTACTTTTTGTCCCCACAGTAATCTTAGTTTGGCGTGTAATAGGCACCAGATTAGATGGGTTTGCTGTGCGGCTTTTGAAGGCCTTAGATTCTATCAGTATCATGCACTTTTATGATGGACAGATGCACTTTTATGATGGACAGATGCACTTTTATGATGGACAGATGCACTTTTATGATGGACAGATGCACTTTTATGATGGACAGATGCACTTTTATGATGGACAGATGCACTTTTATGATGGACAGATGCACTTTTATGATGGACAGATGCACTTTTATGATGGACAGATGCACTTTTATGATGGACAGATGCACTTTTATGATGGACAGATGCACTTTTATGATGGACAGATGCACTTTTATGATGGACAGATGCACTTTTATGATGGACAGATGCACTTTTATGATGGACAGATGCACTTTTATGATGGACAGATGCACTTTTATGATGGACAGATGCACTTTTATGATGGACAGATGCACTTTTATGATGAACAGATGCACTTTTATGATGGACAGATGCACTTTTATGATGGACAGATGCACTTTTATGATGGACAGATGCACTTTTATGATGGACAGATGCACTTTTATGATGGACAGATGCACTTTTATGATGGACAGATGCACGTTTATGATGGACAGATGCACTTTTATGATGGACAGATGCACTTTTATGATGGACAGATGCACTTTTATGATGGACAGATGCACTTTTATGATGGACAGATGCACTTTTATGATGGACAGATGCACTTTTATGATGGACAGATGCACTTTTATGATGGACAGATGCACTTTTATGATGGACAGATGCGCTTTTATGATGGACAGATGCACTTTTATGATGGACAGATGCACTTTTATGATGGACAGATGCACTTTTATGATGGACAGATGCACTTTTATGATGGACAGATGCACTTTTATGATGGACAGATGCACTTTTATGATGGACAGATGCACTTTATGATGGACAGATGCACTTTTATGATGGACAGATGCGCTTTTATGATGGACAGATGCACTTTTATGATGGACAGATA
>JAQIUQ010001308.1:0-35000 GCA_030378365.1 Hybognathus amarus | reverse complement strand
TCCGCAGTCATTTTTTAAACCCTTCTGCACTGTAAAGTTCTTCATGGAAATGTTTCAAATGGAAATAAAGTCTTTGAATTTGATGTGTTTGAAAGTGGGTTTATGAAGAAAAAAGATTGTAATTTTTGGTGAGAAAATGAGGATTATGAATTCTGTTAATCATGTAACATGCAAATAAAGGAATATAAAGATTGTTAGATCTCCCTTTAAATGGTTGTTACTGTATTTTTTATCTAAAGCTCAACGCTAACTTGAGTTATCAGAGACGTCAGTAAATCCTCATCGATGTGGATCTGTCTATTCAAAAAGTACAGGTCATGAATTCAAGAGAAGTTATAAAATACTATTCAAGTATTGACAAATTTAGTAAAACTCGAAAGCTTGATCGAACATTTAAAGGACCTCATAATGTTAATACAAATTAATATACGGTATTTAATAAAGGAAAACTACGTATACAGGTTCGACTTAAGTTACACAGAATACATGTACATGCAACAGATTAAAGCAACTAACAATGAAATAAAATAAAAGATAAAAGAATTAGAAAGTGGTCAACAGTGTGGCAAAATCACAGACAAAAGGACCTTGAGGGAGAGACACCAAATCACCTTAATGGGGTCAGCAAATCTCAATCGCTTTGAAAGTTCAGAATGCGATACTTCGCATATGGTTCTCTTGTCAGCTCGTCTGTGGAAATGAACAAAGTAGAATACGAGACGGCAAACAAAAGAAAAAATAAACTAACAGACTGACGAGAAGATCTTAAAAAATGTTCAAGAGGTGAAGAAGAAAGAGATGAAGAGCACTGAAGAGGAGGAGGAACATGCGTTCCATCCTTTTAAACTGGAGTTCACATCTCCTTGGATAGTCATTCGGCAAACCGTGAGCGGAAGGTCCCTTTCTCTTGTTGGGACGGCCTGAATTTGCATGTTTTATGTTAAAGGATGTAGTAAGAAAGCTGTTGTGCATAGAATAATATAGTTTACTGTAATTTCCTGTGTCTGGTTAATTCAGTTAGACTAAGAGGATTACATGAAAAATAATAGGAATTACAAAGATACAGCTTAATTAGGGTTAGGTTAGCCTAATCCTAACCCTAACCCCAAGGCTAACCCTATTCCTGCTGCATGTTTCCAGGAAGTGAAGCTATGGCTGGCACAACATTTGCACTAAATGAGAACACAACTGAAGTAATATTGTTTGGACCAAGTGATTGCCATGAGTCTGGGACTCTAGATCTTGATGAGTTCAATCCTCATGTTACTTCATCTGTTTGACTCAGGCCTGAAGTTTGATCAACAAATTGCTTCCGTCGTTAAATCCTTTTTTTCATTGAAGGCGCTCTTGCAAAAGTCAAATGTTTTCTCTCTGAAGAATTTTGAAATAATCATTGATGCTTTCATCACTTCACGACTTGACTTTTGTAATTCACATTATCTTGAAGCTAACCAATTATCCATTGGGCACCTTCAACTAGTATAAAATGCTGCTGCCAGACTGTTGACTGGTCGTCGAAAGTTTGATCACATTACTCCGATTTTAACTTCTCTAAATTGGAGAATTGAGTCTTTGTTTTTAAATCATTACACGGACTATCACCTGGGTACTTATCTGACTTCAAACACTACCACAATCCACCCAGGCCACTTCGGTCTAGTAACCTTGGAGCTCTCTTGTGTCAGATATCGAGACTGAAACACTCACTTGCTCGAGCTTTTACAGTAGCAGGCCCTAAATTATAGAAGAGTCTACCACTATCAATCAGAACAGTTTTGTCATTTACTTTCAAATTAAAGCTTATAAAATACATTCTAAATGTAGATCTTTTATGCACTGTATTAACCTTCAAATGTATTGTATTTAATGTATTATTTATTCTATTGCTTGTAAATGTATCAATTATTTGTATTATATTGTATTATCCTTTTACTGATGTGTCTCTCTATATATATATATATGTATATATATATGTATATATTTAAAAACAACCGTGCTTTGTGTGTGTGTGTGTTTGTGTGTGTGTGTGTTGACCAATCGTCATGTGGCACAACAAGGTCAAATTTCATTGGACAATGTGAAGTAGAGTGGTAATTTTCTGGTCATTCATAAATTGTTTAAAATTACATGAACAGACGAATTTACATTTGTGAAGCGATCTGAATATGCACCATTGAAACAATGGATGTTAACTGACTGCAAAGCACTGGACAAAACGTAACATTAACGGTAAGTAGTATTACTTACAAACAATAATCAGGTAACGAGGGGAGGGATCAGACAATGACAAGAGCACATGGCCCAAAATAACAAAACACCCATGTGCAACTCAAGACAGGACAGGCATGTGACAGAATGCATACCTCGACGCTAGGGGTCTAACAACAAAAAAGTCAGGAAGTCAGGAATCTAGGTATGTCTCTAGAGTCAGACCTTAGTTTCAGGATTCATGTCAAAGCAATAACTAAATCAGCATACTATCACCTGAAAATAGTGCAAGAATTAGATGCTTTGTTTCCAGTCAAGACTTAGAGAAACTTGTGCATGCTTTCATCACCAGCAGGGTGGATTACTGTAATGGCCTCCTCACTGGCCTTCCTAAAAACACCATCAGACAGTTGCAGCTCAATCAGAACGCAGAGCCAGAACACATCACACCAGTCATCAGGTCTTTACACTGGCTCCCAGTTACATTTAGGATTGATTTTAAAGCATTTTTACTGGTATATAAATCATTTAATGGGCTAGGACCTCAATATATTCTGCAGATATGCTCACTAGAATATAAACCCAACAGATCACTCAGATCATTAGGATCACATCAGCTAGAAACACCAAGGGTTCACTCTAAGCATGGAGAGTCTGCTTTAGCTATTATACTGGATCAGCTTCCAGAGGAGATCAGGTGTGCTCCTACAGTATCACATTCACATCCAGACTCAAAACACATCTGTTTATCTGTACATTTACTGAATGAGCACTGTGCCACTGTTCACCCGCCTCTTACTGTACTTCATTTTATTTTTGATTCTAAATTGTTTTAATTATTTACTGTTTTTTTTTTATTTTAAACTGTTCTAATTATTCTTTTGATTATTTGAATTTCTTCTATGTAAAGCACTTTGAATTACCATTGTGTATGAAATGTGCTATATAATTAAACTTGCCTTGCCTAATCTAATACTATACCAATCAAATTACACGTTCAAATGCCTGCTTGGAAAAGGGTCATAAATAAATTCCCTCCAAAGGGAACAACTTCTTGTTGGCTCACAATCATCCAGAGGGTTAGACATCTTCATACTTTAAAAACCAATGACCAAAAGATCACGCGCTCTTAGTCCTCTCTTCTTCTGGCCTTCCCTATAGGGGCCCATGGTGCCATGCCTTCACTCTCCTAACGAGAGTCCGACTATGTTTTCTTCAATCCTACTCAGAAGAAAACTGCAACTTTACTAACCCTGAATGGGCAACCAACTCTTCCGAATTCCTCACTGTTTGGTTAGGGTCTGCATGGCCTCTTCAGCCCAGGGCCGGCAGGTCACAATCTGCATGCCTAACCCTAACCCTAACCCATGTGCTCATGGACAGAGAGGAAACCTTCAACCAGAACAAGTCAAACTACCCATGAAATTTATTCACATCTGCTTCGTTCAACGGAGAAGAAAACGATTGCAGTTTCAACATTTGACACTCACAGAAACATCAACAACTTTAATATTCAACAACTTCAAGAATTGTGTCCAATGCAAAAGCCATGCAGGCCAACATTTAATGAGGCACTCTGAAAATAAGGCGATGGTTCTTTAGTTCCAATTCATGCTTCTGGTTTCATTCTGTCACTTTATACATCTATCCAATATCTGTGTTATTGTTTGTATGTTACTTATGTGTTTGTGACTTTGTTGATAAAACTTGTGCCCAATATGTATTTGGTTCTGATTCTCTGCTTACAAACAAAGTTTATTTTACGATCTTAATCTCGTTACATGCTCTAAGCACTGTACATGCTAAGAAAGAAGTATTTTTCTGTGGCCATGAAAGATAGGCCTAACCCTTTTCTTAGAATAAATGAATAATCAAAAGAGTTTGTTTGGACCAACTGATTAATTGACTGTAATATTAATTTAGCTACACCACGTTAATCCAATTAACTGACCTAAATGTTGATAAGCAATCATAAGTTATGATTGATTATTAGTATTCCCCTTTGAGCCAACTCGTTACACATGAACTGTAAAGTAAATAAACAAATATATAAAGTAACTAAATATAAGTTATCTATTTGTCCATTAGCACTGTTGTAGAAATTGAGGAACATTTATTTAGGATAAAATGTAAACTTAAACAACTGTAAATGTATTGGTTATACTACAATCACAAAATAAAGTGGCACTTGATTTTCAAGATGAGCAAATTTCATCAATATCAAGATACAGATAGAAGAAATAAATCTGTCACTCCTATTTAGTTGTGCTTATAATAAGGTCGTAGGTCACATGATAACATCAACATGGCAGATGTCTAGATCACATTCACTTCTTAACGTCATCAGGCTATAGACCATTTCACAAGATGTAAACAACACTGGTCCAGAAACACTTCCTGTTTCAGTTTGTAACTGTTTTCTTTATTTCACATGTAAAGAAAACATCTTAAAGATGTTTGTTTAACTTTTTGATTTAGTTTTAAATGTTCTGTTGGTTGTATTTTACCCCAGCTTTTATGTAGTGTTAAAAAACTGAAACAGGAAGTGCTTCTGGACCACTGTTGTTTACATCTTGTGAAATGGTCTTATATAATACTGAAGGGGTGGTCAAAATCCCTTGCCTCTTCAGCATATATATATATATATCATATATCCTTTTGAAGGATTATGTATTTATTATATAAAATCATTAATTAATTATTCATTGTTACTTAATAATTTATTGACATATATATTTATTCTTTGTGCTTTTGCTTGTGAAATCATATTCTTAAATGAATGCTGATATAAGTAACCAGCTTCTTTTAGGTGCACAAGGCCATTTGTCTATTTCTCTGGTATCAGGAGAAAGGTTAATGGATCCTAAAGGCGTCGTGAACACATATGTCCAGCACATATGATCCTTCTCTTTACAGATGGTCAAGCTATATTGAACATTGCTATATTGAACTTTAATTGTTGTATTAAAATGTTTTCTTTCTATTATATTTGCTTTCTGAGGAGCAAATGTTATCTGTTTTTCTCCCAAACGAGTGAATGTTTTACCATTATGTTTTGGTACACTTAACTGATAATAAGCAGCTCAGACTCTCTTCAGCCTTGATAGGAGCTCTTATTTGCTAGTGTCCTATGTGAATGCGGTAACAGTGAAAATAATAGGGAAATAGGGATTTTGGTTTAGGTCTGAGACTTTGAGTGTTAAAACATAAAGGGGTCATTGAAGCCAAGTTTAAGGCATCATTTCTTTGTTAAAGTCTTACTCCAGTTAGACTAAAGTTTAGTGTTAGTCTTCTTAGATGCAGGTTAAGGAACCACTGCCATTATTGGAGATTGAATGAGTTGTTGTTCTGGACATACTGGCGCCCAGCAACTCAAATCTGTGACCTGGAAGGTCATGATGTGCCTCTGAATGTCAGATGCGTCATCGATGGAGATATGCTTTGTCTATCTGTATATGTGTGGAAAATTACTGTTTTTATCTATTTCTTAGCCAATGAGAATCATTCAACGTGTAAGCAATGACGTAGCTTAGACCTTGGAAATGGTATAACTGCTGTGATCTTTGTAACTGTAAGCGGGCGGCCTACAGAACTCCTGTGTGAGTCTTGAAGCTGACTTCTGCTGATGAAACTGCAAACTATGTTCAGTAAACTTTTCTTTAATTTTTTATAATTCTAACTCCGGGTCTTCATTCTTCATGTCTGGTTCTGGGTCCTTTAACTGTTAACCCTGAACAATACCTACTCTTTTAGTGATGAAATTAAGTACCTAATCAGTGAGTATGTAGTTTCAAATGTAGTCATGGTCCAGCCATATCACTCAAAACTACAATTGCCAGAATTCCCCTGTTCATCACCTGCACTCACTCACTCACATCATCCTCACTGCACCTGATCAACACACTCATCTCCACAGTATTGAAGTACACTTTGTCTGGTCTAAGACTGTGGATTACACTTACCTGAGTGAGTTAACTTCTGAGTTTTTCAAGGATTGTGGGAATGTTGGTGGTAAAGACATTGTTTATTCATTTACTCTCACGGTAGGGTGTGTGTGGAAAACACTGATCTGTTTGAGGTCGTCCCCTCTATCTTCACATGCAAACCCAGAGATCTGAAGCATTATTCTTGGGTAACTCATTGTTAGTTGTCTAAACTCGCCTGTTTTGGACACTGTGTTAGAAAGCATTGAGATCATGGGTGTGTATTGATCTGGTGTAACTTTGCTGTTTACAGTTTTTTCCAATTGCTAACACACAATTTTGCAAAAATAGTCTGGTTTTATCTAAATACTTAACACAATTCACAAAACCACACACCCAAACTGCAAAATACCTCATATATCCTGCAAAATGAAGCACTGCAACTGAAAATACACACAGCATTATCAAAATCAAAGTTTTGCATGAAATGGCACACACTTCATTCATTTTACCAGATTTTTGCATAAACAACTACACACTGTTGGTCATAATAAAGAGGACTCCTATCTTTAGGATGCTTTCCCATAATACTAAAATATGTATCAGATTGTTCACATGCACAGAACCAAAGCATTTGCAGATACACACATGCTGTTGAAACTTCATTTTACAGTAATGTATTTTTTCACTACAGTAAACAAGTCAGAAATATTTACATGGGACTGAATAAAAAGTCTTACAAAAAACAGTAAACTGAAAAAGAAACTTCCAGAAAATATATTACAGTAAAAATAAGTGGCAAGAAAATATTTTTTATAGTTTTTATAGTGTTTACATCCTGATTGAAGTGTTAACAATTAACCATTGAGGTGTTTGGCCAGGTGGCACATGTAATTGGCCAATTAGCTCATGTAGTGTCATTTTGAATGGTAGTGTTTTGAAATGGCAAACATGTGACTTTATGTCAGATTGTTGTGTCTTATGCAGAGAACTGTGTTCAGTGCATTTAAAAAGTGGCATTTTGAAATGCAAAATGTGTGTAAAGCAGAAAATGTGTTTAGACTTTTGGAAACTTGAGAAGAAGTTTTGCTCTCTGTGTGTCCATTTAAATAATTGTGCTGTGCATGTCATTTTAGTGTGTTAGCAATTGGAAAACTGTAAATGCTGTGCTTTTAAAGTCTTATTTGGTCACTCATTCCCTTTGTGCATGATAAAATGGCAATATTGTGCAAATGTTGACAAACGTAGTATAAAACAAACAAAAACATGAAAGTGTTAATGTAAGATGACTTGCCTTGTTTTTAGTCCTCTTTCACATTCCTTGATCCTGCTCTGATCAACATGATAATATTTGTGTTATTTAAAGTGTTTAATGTCCCTAACGCTGTTCTTCCTGTGTATTAATGGGGTGTTTTCATGGTTGTTTTAGTAGAGAGTGTTTTGCTATAAAGGCCTGTTTATGTGCATGTCTCTTGTTGTCCTATTGCTGATGTGACTGATAGATGTCAGTAAAGAGTGTAAAACCAGTGTTAAAACCGTATATCGTCTTGGAGTGTACCATTTACATCTACAAAGGGTTTTTAAAAACAGAAGTTACATTACTGAATTGTTTTGCAAAGTGAATGTAAAGATCTAGTGAAACGGGCTACAATGCTGAAATGTTTTTCTCAGTGTTTGTAGGTATATATTAGCCTGATAATATAGAATAGCTTATTCTACAATGCATATTGCTGATCTAGAAATACTCTGGCACAGATAATACTCTTAAGATACAGGACCGCAAACGTCCAACAGCGTTTCATTGGGCTGGATCTGCATGATCATCACCCCTATAGAAATGACTTGTGTTTCTTTGTGCGTTTCTAAATGGTCTTAAATGGTAATTGTTTGGGACTGAATGGTTTTGTTCATTAGCGCTGCATGAGCCATCCAGTGTATATTCACATCTTATACAGTGTCCTAAAACTGAAATGAAGTGGCAGTGGATAGTCTGCAGCAGTGTGTGCTGTTTTATTTCACATAATAGATGAGTTGTTCATTGTGCAGCAAGTTTACGTGTAACAGTGTTGGGAAAAGCAGCCAACCAGTTTGTTTCCATGGTGACTGCGAGTGGCTTCCTGTCCTGGAGCTCTTCAGAGGACAACGAACATCACACAGGCTAGAACACCTAATTCACATTTAGTTCAGTTGGTCTTATGTTGATTTAGTTATTTGGTCTATTTTAACGCATGTTGTGTTTACCTCTGGTTTGTCCTGCTTGCACAACTCCTACACAAGCTTGAGGCTTGCTACGCCTCCTTTGATCATAGTAATGTGATGCTTGTATTGTGATTCTTTGTTTTATTCTATTTATATTCAACTCCTTTTGGGTACTGCTCTTATAAACATCCCCAAATAGATAATGCAGATTTAGATTTGATGTGTGTTTTAAAGTCTCTTTTCAGCAGCCGGCCTTTGCAGTGTTTAACCAGTCTTTAAGAGTTTTGTGTATATTTCACTTTATCCGCTTTCACTCAGATTTTTGGAATTATTTCCAATTATATTTGGAATTTTATTTTGATGTATCATGTTAACTGTTGGATTTCCTCTGTAGATCTGAAGAGGTAAATGGGTCTGATGTGAACTCCATCACTGAGAATCGGATCGTTTGTGTAGCGTTTTATGTCCAATGATCCATTTACAACCTGTCCTGTGTGGGACTTCTTGTTTCCATGTGCTCTTCTCTGCACTTCATGTTCTCTTAAACCTTTCCTTTTGCACCTCACACTGTTTTAACCCTAATATTATGTAAACAAACTTTTATTTAGGATTTATTAAATTGCCTGTTGTACTTCCTAATTTAGGTATAGAAGATGATTATTGACAAATGTGTGTGAAACAAAGAAGCTGGCTTAATTACACTAATTGTAAAAAAAAGCATGCATTAACCGTGTTTGCATTTGAATGCATTGTATTTTTATGGGCTGAAATTCCACATGTCCAACTTCTTAAACAAATGTTACTATTGAAAGAGTGTGTATTCTTGTACAAAAACGCCATGATCCTTCTCAGCAAATCGGCACTGCTAATCTACACTACATTAATGCATTTTTTATTTATAATTTATAAAGCTGTATAAGTAATTTGTTTTGTACAACACCATAGTCCTGAAATTGCTACTTTTGTATTTATGCATTCACTTCACCTCATGTATCCAATTTAAGACTTGTTTGTCTGTCTATTGGTACAATGGCCAAATGTACTTTTACAAAATTTACTATTTTGTATTTGTGCATTTTCCTATTTTTGTATTTATTTTATTCCTTTTTCTTGTCTTTGCATTTTTTCTAAGCCCATTGTTTTTTGTTTGATTTAATGTCTTCCATCCATCTTTCATTCATGCTCTTAATTATTAGCAATTATGCTGTTCTATGTTCCTGTGCAATTGACTATTTTATGCCCATTTCTATTTTTCTATTTTTTTTTTGTATAGAAATGTACTGCATCAAATATTTGTCTTTTACTGTTTGTGTATTTTGTAGATTTATGCACTTGATTTATTCTCTGACTGTCTTCTGTATGTTAGCATTAGTGGCTGATTTACTCTGACCTTTTTCTGCTTTGTTATTGGTCTCTATGCCCTTGTGCTCATTCGATTATTTGTGCCCGACGCTGCTATTTCATTCAGCCTGTTTGAATTTTGTTGTGGGATAGCCATTGGGTTCACTGGGTCCCTCATTCATTTTCATGAACCGTTGGACTTGGGTGGGTAGGACTTGTTTGACTTGGGTGGGACCTATGTGGATCTTGGCTGGTTGGACTTGGGTTGTACTTCAGTGGGTGGGAGTCGTGGGACATGTCCATGGTTGATTTCCACCCTGCACCTCATCAGTCTATTAACTGCAGGTCCAAATCAAAGTCACTTCAGCTACAATAAATAGGGGTGCCTCCCACTCACAAAGTGTTTTTATTTATATTGTTTGATTTTTGGATTATGGTTTGCCTCTATACCTAACCCTTTCTATTTGTTTTTTTTTTACCCTTTTTGTCTGTGTCTTTGAATTTATTGGATATTTCGGTTTTTAGTTTTGCTTTTGTAAGCATTGTTTTTATTATTAATATATACCTTTCACCTGTTTCTTACATTGTCTGTCTACCTTTTATGCCATTGCTTGCCCCTTATGTTGTAAAGCTTTGTATGCAAGTTGTAAACTTACTTGTCCTGTATTTTGTTAGACTTAATTTGTTTTCATTTTAAAGTTTTTAAAGTACTTGTCAGGTTTTTAATCTGTTTTGGTTTATTTTGTCTCCCCCTTATCCTGTGTTGACCCGTCCCTCCAGGTGTTTAGACAGTCCAGTCTGATGTCCTGGCCACTCAGCACTAAGCCTCTCATTGATGCTCCTCCCGCCTCCTCCTGACCCGTGTCATCTAGTTGATGGGGCCTGTGTTCGCTGGCTCATCCTTCATTGACCACCTTTTGTACCTTGGGTCCACCTTTGTCTTCCAGATTACCAGCTCCGCCTAGGTCAGTGTTTCTCATACTTTTTCTGCCATTCCCCATTTTGAAGGTAGGGAAGGGTTCGTGCCCCACCTGCCCCACCCTTGCAATCGCCCCACAAAAATGTTAATAAACTAGGCTTTAGTTCAAATGCTTTTTATCAACATGACATTTTAAAAACAAAAACTATTTAAATAATAATAATGCAATTGTGTTTGTATTTTGCCTCTGATAACATCAAATAGTTAATGAGGTGGTAAAATCCTAATAATGTTTGTATTTTTATAATTGTATTTTTCAAAGACTATCATATAAGCCACTGTGTTTCCCACAGGTACTTTGTGTGTAGTGTGGACCATCTGCACTCTAAGGGGTCTGGGGGCATGCTCCCCGGAAAGAAAAGTTTGTACGTTTTAAAGATAAATTCATAAATCTGGAGCACTTTGAAAGTTGCAAAATTAAGTGATTAACTAATTTAGTGTATTCAATTAGCCTGGTTTGTAGTAGGCTACACATATTTTCTGAGCCAGAGACAGAGAGCGCTCACCGCTTCACATCACAACTATTCAGTGTTTTCAACCACATAGTGGGTCTCATTCATGAAACACGAGCAGAACAAATTTTTGTGTAAATCGTGTGTAAAGTGGTTCTGGCGTAAATTTTCGGATTCATTAAAATGTTCGTATTTTCCAAATGTTAGTTGGTACGCAAGAAATCTACACCTGCTCCCAGCCACGCGTAAATGGTGCGCTTAACATCCGAACGTTTTACTCATTAATAAGGCTGCATTTTAATTCACCTTAGAATCGGGTAGGCTACATATTTAAACAGCATTTTGAAAAAAATATTTGATATAGTAGCCTATATTATATAGTATAGTATTTTATATATTTTATATATAAAAAACGTTTTTTTTTTTTTTTTTACTTCTATTATGAGAGCCAGTAGGCTAATTTATGGAAGCTTGTTTCCGCCACTGAAAAAAAAAAAAGAATAAATGCGACTTTTTATCACACAATTGCGTGTTATAATTGCGAGATATAAAGTCAGAATTGCGAGTTATCAGGCTAATTCTAAGGGGGGAAAAATCCTAACTTTCCCCTAACCCCTCAGAATAGTTTAAATCTCACAATTCTTACTTTATAGCCTATCATGCATTTCTGACTTTATATCACGCAATTGCGACTATGTCACGCAATTCTGAATTTATATCTCGCAATTCTGACTTTACATCTCGCAATTCTGAGAAATAAAGTCAGAATTGCGAATGTAAACTCGCAATTGTGAGAAAAAAAGTCAAAATTGTGAGATAAAAAGTCAGTTTCATTCTATGGCGGAAACAAGCTTTCATAAGTAATAGCAGATCTGGTGATCGATGGTGGTCCTTCTCCAGTTTGAATACGATTTTTTAACTCATTTGTTTTTTGCTGTCAAGCTTAATGTCGAACCATTTTCTTCTCACTTCTGGGACTGTTTGATTAACAGATGAAACTCCATTAACTGCATCTGTAATATGCTGCCAAGCTTTCTTTTTTAGGACCTGATAGGCCACTATATACACTTGAAAATAAAAGTGGCGTTTTGAATGAACTTCTGATAATAAAACTTCAATTTCTGCATCGAGAAATCCTTCTTTTTCATTCGCATTCATGTTATTATATATAGTTGTCAGTCGAATATAATGGGTGGGATTTATGGTAATTGAGAATGAACGTGCACGCAACATCCCATTTACGACTGGTTGGAATTCACTAACACACACACATTTCACTATCACATCTGATGTTTACGAAGTATTTGTGAATCAGGAGAAGAGTTTTCGGAAGATCTCTTTACGCGCAAATCACTCTCATATTTACTCGTATATTTACGAATGTTTCATGAATGAGACCCTTTGTTTATTTTAGTTTCAGACATTTAAATTCACATAACCCTAACCCTAAGTTACTAAAAAAAAACAATACATCTAGAGTTTGTCAAATACACACTTATGTCTATGAAAGCGGAAATAAAAATGATTTCCATTATAATTAGACAACACGTATTATTCATATCAAATACACATAGTGTAACTTTCAAGTTTACTCTATGCTTCTCTCAGTTCACCGGCCACTTACTTTCATGTATTTCGGGAGAAGTGGATAAATTGACGTTTGTTAAATCCAACAGTTCCGATTCTCTAAAATGTGGTATAAACTAACACCCATTGCTTATAGCTCAACTAAGGTGTTTAAACAACAAAACACATCCACCTGCTCATATTTGATAATCGGAATATCAGATATTTCCTGCAATAGCCAACAAATTTGTGAAATAAAAGCAGATAATCAGTCATTTGGCGCTGATGGGCTCTATGCACAGCGGTATTTCCGGTGAAGGTTTAAGGATGCTCGATAACTTCAACCGATCGTAGAGTCCAATGCAATACCGAGAATTTATACTGAATTTTATACTCGATGGTTATACTAAAGAAACGTTAGTCACAAAAACAGACTAACATAACTATATATAAAATGACTTCTAAATGCACTAAACTTTTCGTTTCAAAGAGGGGAGAACAGTACATTTTGAAGACTCTGCCATAATCCCGTTTTCCTCCATTTAAATCTCCGCAACCGGAAACTGTTCTGAGCATCCTTGCATCAAATGCGGAACTTATGCATGTATATAGCCCGTTGTGTCTGCGGTGTGACAAGCAAAGACCCGTCTCCATGGAAACCATAAAGGAAGACGATCTAAATAAAGGGCGCCTCTAATACGTTTAAACTTATGTGTTAAAAGGTTAAGTAAGGCTTCCATTTAAATGTGTCGTCATTTTGTTTTGAGTTTATATGCTCAATAAATAAAGGAATTAATAGAGATGGGCATAAAATTACCAAATTTTTTCCGTTTGTTCGTGCCCCACCGGTCATGTTTCTGTTCCCCACCAGTGGGGTGCGCCCCACACTTTAAAAAACACTGGCCTAGGTGTTGATCCTCTGTCTTTGTGCCAAGCCCCGGACTTAACTTTCTCTCTGTCGACCTATCAGCTCCACCATGGGTAGTTATCCATCAAGCAGTTATCCATTCCATACACACTTTGGTTTTTATTTAATTTAGTAATTAATTGGTTAGTTGATTATTTAGGCTAATTGTTTACACCTAAGGCTAAGACGTACAAAAAAAAAACATTTTTAGCAGAAAATTCTCACCACGGTTGTGGGAACCGCAAAAAAAGCATACTTTTTAGAGATGCCATCTGGTGGTATAAAATGTGACTGATGGTTTTATCCTTTTGATGGGGATTTCTGCTCTAGTCCATTCTACTCTTGAGGGAAGAGGTCAGTGTACAGAAATGTACATTTTCTGAGATCTAGAGTGGTTGGAAGGATGGCATTGTTTCAATGAATTAACAGGGCCTGGTAACAAAAAGAACGTCTAAATTTGTGATAGTTCCATGGTGGTTAAGCCGGATGGAGTTTCGGTTTCTCCCTTTGATAATAGTTCTATGGAGTTGGTACGGAACTAGTTTCAGTTTTTCTCCTATACGCACTTCGTGCTTCTTATTTAATTGGGTAATTGATTAATTGGTTAATCTGATTAATTAGGCAAATTTTCTACACCTGTTTGGCCTAATTTAGTTCTCACCGCGGTTCCGGGTACTACATCGAAAAAAAGCATATATCAGAGCGATGCCATCTGGTGGAATCTGTGGTTGACGAATACGTCTTTTGGTAAGGGTTATTTCTGTCCAGTCTCTTTCTGCTCTTAAAAGGAAAAGATTGATGTGCAGAAATATGCATCCACGAATCTTGACCTTTTGAACAGGAGTAGGT
Source organism: Hybognathus amarus (assembly GCA_030378365.1). Taxonomy (NCBI): domain Eukaryota; kingdom Metazoa; phylum Chordata; class Actinopteri; order Cypriniformes; family Leuciscidae; genus Hybognathus; species Hybognathus amarus. Next base: position 20,576 of record JAQIUQ010001308.1, on the reverse strand, counting down.
CAAAAGTGGTCTTGTCTGTGGAATTCGGAGACCTCCTGGGTTAAGTCAGCAGGGCTGACATAGGGCCTTTAAGAGAGTAGACCATTCCTCGCAGGCCTGTTCTGAGTAACCTGGATACCTTGCGGTGTTAACGAAGGGTTGCTTGGGAGGGCGCTAATTCCAGCCCCCCTGGGGTCCACTAGGACAGCACGCAGGGAAGGTGGTCTGGGGCTAACAGACCTTAAATGGAGCCCAGTCTTCTATGGGTGGGACTAACTGGAGCCCAACAATGATGGTGTGGATCTAGTCTTATTCGATTAGCAATTGGCCACGGGACACTCGTCCTGGACTGATCATCCAGGACGGGCTGCCTCAGAGGAGGATGTCTAGTGTTTAAAAGGCCGAAACATCCGGTGAACTGAGGTACACTACTGACGAGAGGTGTCGGCGAGAGGAAGAATGAAAAACCGAGTCTTGTTTGGATTTTTTTTTTGTGCATAGCTTTAGGTTTAAGCTCATGCCTTCTCCTTTTCTTGTGGATTATGTACCTGGTTTGATTTGAGTGTGGATTTCAGCGTTTTCTTAGATCTCAGATCTGTGCTTGTTCTTTTTCTAAAAGCTTCTAGTTCTGTGGATTACGACTAGAGTTAAAGTTTGTGTTTCGTTTAAACAACTTTGATCTAAGCCTTTATCTGCTCTCGCCCTAAACCTACCCAAAGTAACCCTGTGGTATTTATAGTGAGTTAGAGTTTGGTTTCGCTTAAACAACTTCGATCTAAGCCTATACCTGCTCTCGCCCTAAACCTACCCACAGTAGATCTGTGGTTTATAGAACTAAGCCTGTACTAATTCTGGTCCTAAAGCCTACCCCATAGTAGTTCTACGAGGGTTGTTTTTTTGGCAAGTATGGCTTGGTCCAGTTAGAGCTAGGCCTGTACCAATTCCTGTTCTAACCCTACCCATAGTAGCCCTATGGTTTATTTTACCCAGTGGAAGATAGTCAAGTCTTCTTATTTTTCGCCCCAGAGTTCTAGGTAAGAGCATTCTCCGAGGAGGAGCAATGGTACAGTCTAACATGCGTCGGCCGTGCCTTCCTCCAACGTTCTCCACAATCCTTGTATGACAAAGACATTTTTTGACGTTAATTAATTTACTCCCACGGCAACCAAAAGGTGTGTGTGGAAGGAAACACTTACCTTTTGAAGTCATCCCCTCTATCTTTATGTGCAAACTCAAGAACTGAAGCATTATACTTGGATTGTTTGTTGTCTATACTCATCTGTTTTGACACTGTGCGAAGAAAGCATTGGATAATGGGTGTGTATTGACATGTTATCTGTGGATGAATAATCATATGCAAATGATATGCAGATGAGGATATGCATAGTTAAACTAGGCGTTGTAATCTCCATATATGGTTATTTCGGGAGAGAGACGCATGTGTGTGCATTCTTCCGATTGACTGGGATTTATAAAGTTAATTTTGCGCAGGTTCTGGTGTAAGCACGGTTTTATAAATCTGAAAACTTTTGTGCTTGCTGCAAATTCTGCCTTATGTGCTTACGCACACTCAAGGATGAAACGCTTCAGACGTGAGGCCCCTGGATTTGATCAAAGAACTAAGTGACACCGCCTCCCTCTACCAACTTCACCAAACCGCGGAGGGCTTTGAGAGCAGGTATGCTAGCCGCTGAATCCCTTGAAAATACTCTTCTGTATAGATAATGCTCTTGAATTCATAGTGTTACTGACGCATAGTGTTAAGCCCTGATTTCCAGAATAGTTGGGACATTTTGTAAAATGCAATGAAATCAAGATTCTTCTCTCGCCTTTTTATTTATTTATTTAGTTTCTATTAATTGGTCATACATTTGTAATAAGAGACAGATCTGGACTGCAGGCGCATGGCTTCTATGGTTCAGAGTGTCTAGAAAAACTGAGTTTAGCATGTGCAGAATGAGGCCTGGAGTTGTCTTGCTTCCCAGGAAAGACATGATCTTGATGGCAGTTTATGTCTCTGTACAATCCAAATATATGCCTCCATGTCATCAGGGCTTAAGGCCTCATTATGCTTCTGCGTCAACTCCACGGCGTAGCTACGTCGTCTCTACTACGGCGTTGTGGCCCTTTTATGCTTCTGCGTCAGGTTGCGCTTGCATCGCGGTGCATTTCCCGCCAGAACGCTAGGGGGTGTGTGGTTCACGAATCTCTTTGCTAGTTTGTTTTGGTTCCGTGCACCGCGAGCAAAAGAGAGAGAGATGACTGCTAATCGACACTGAACAACAAAAGACGACACAAACTTTGTCCCTATAGAACCAACACTGATGTCCAGGGCCCGTTCCACCCGAGCTGCCATACGCTGAATGTTCAGAATGACTTGAAGGATTTTTTTCTGTCTCCACATGGAACTGTGCCATGGCAGGAAAATGTAGTGTCCCGTGGCAGACTTGGTTAGTACTGTATTATCACTGATGTAACCGTGAAACATTGTATTGAAAATAAACAACAAACTTTGTTTCAAAACAAACGTTGATTTATTGATTGATTGAGGTTTATTGCGAGCAAAAAAGAAAAACAAAAGAATATAGACATTAACAATGAAATAAAAAACAACAGTTTATTTTTAGTTACATTCTTTATTTACTTTCTTTTATTTATCTTTTTTTTTTAGAGTAGCCTATTAATAATTATCAGTACGAGGGTGCGAAATGTTGAAAATTGCGCCGGATATGGCGCATAGGGGTCTTGCGGGGGTACGCCGTCGATTCGACGCAGAAGCATAAAACAGGCTTTAAGGTAGAACTGATGTATAGCTTTCTCCTTGTGTAACAGAGATTCAAGTGGCAGTTCTTGATGCAGTGTCAGACTGTGTTGAGAGAAAACTGTTTTCTACAGTAGTCCTGAGGTCACGTGGCTGTTTAAGACCGTAGGGTGATGGTTTCTCATGCAGTGCCGTCTGAGGGGGTCAGAGGTCACGCGTATTCAACAGAGGTCTCCTGTCTTGTCCTACACAGACTGAGATTTCTCTAGTTTCCCTGAATCTTTCACAGTATTATGTGTGGTAGATGATGAAAGAAAAAATTCTTTTCAGTCTTGTATTGAAAAATGATGTTTTTAAAATTGTTTGACAATTCTCCCATGATATTTTTATTTATGCATTAATTGAATGTCAATGTTCACAATCTGTTTAAATAAGTAATAATAATCAGTCTTGAAATTTGTTTCTTGTTAATGTCTGTGTGAATGTGAAGTGTAATTTTTTCATTCTGTGCATTTATTTAATCTCGTAAAACTTCCATACCTCTGTTCCCTTTCCCCTTTAAACTTGTATTTATGCCTTTGTCCCGGGGGTTTTAGTCAATTTTAGTTGTATAGTGTTTCTCTAAATGGTTTCAAAGTATTCGTCATTGTGTCCTCTTCAATGCACCATTTGTTTTCACCAAGTTTATGATTGTCAAATGTATGGCCTTTATGTCCCTTTATATTATTATCATTATTTTCATTGCTGTTTGTTCTGTAAGTTAGGTTTTTGATACTGTCTTTTACCTTTTTTTTTTTTTTTTGTGTTTTGTGTGTATTCGGGCACTTTTGTGGCTTTGTTTTTTTTTTTTTTCGTTTTTTTTTTCGTTTCTTTCAGTGTAATCTGCTGTTAAACATGTCTGCATGATCTATATATTTGTGTCCCCATACCTTTTTTGTTCCTTTCCATTCGTCTCGGTCCTTTTTATTTTCCTGTGCCCCCATATATTAATTTTGTTTAATTTATTATTTCCGTTTATACCTTTTGTCCTACTTATGTTGTCTTTTGTACTTGGTATGATCATTTTTTTTTCTTTAGCTTTTTAATTTCTTTAGTATTAATGTCACATGAAATTCAATAGGCACATTTTTGCTCTGCCATGCTTTACAGCTATAATGCTTTTTATTAGTCCATTTTTATTTTTTTAAAGCAGATTTGTCCATCTCGAGTTGTTTTTGCTACTTTGTATTGTTTAACCTTGTTTTTTTTGTATTTCAGCACATTTTAGGATTTTTTTATGCCCTCTATATTTCAATCTGTCTTTTCTTTCCTTTTGAACAGTATTTTAACTCCTATTGAAACGTTTTGTTCTTTGTGCCCTTTATGGTCTTGTCTAAGCTATTCTAAGACAGAACAAAATAAAGTTCAGAAGCATAAAAGCTGCATGTCTCAGATTATTCTTCCTTTGCATTCCTATTCCCCTTTAGTGTTTGTATTTCTTATGTTTTGCCTTTTATGCCTCTGTCAGTTAAGTCCCTTTTTTTTGGCCCTTTTAAAGTGATGATTTTTACATATTTATTCCTTGTGGCGTTTGATTAAATTTGAAATGTCCTTTATGCCTTAATGCTCCTTTAGTTTTGTCTCTGCACTTATGTCCTTTTTGTGATCTCAATGGCCCTTTTTGTTTTTGTGCTTTGCATTTTGATCTCTTGCCTTTGCATTTGTCTCCCAGCTTGTGGGGCCGTTTCAGAGCTATATGTGGAGCCGGCAGTTTCACGCCCCTGTTGTTCCTGATGCGTCCAGTAGGGGTAAACTACATTAGTAACATTATATGAGCTTAGTCCTATATCATTACAGACCTATATCATCATCAGACCTTCTAGAAGCGACACGAATTGAGGTATTTTAAATAATCTGCTGTTGTTGATTGTATTGTAATGATGCAATATTTATTATTTATAAATGATTTGCTAAGATTCAATATCAATTCAAAGGTGGGTCTATAATTTAATGAAGTCTCTCTTATTTGAGAGACAATAAAAGTTGGCAACTTGACGGTCAGGTTGATGTTCTGTCTGGCTCAAACTTGGCAAACTTAACCACATACTGTATGGTTTAAAAGCTGCCCTAGTCTATTTACCTGCTCTGTCTCACTCACTTTTAAAATTAATTTAGTTTTTTTTTATCTTGTCTGTCTTTACCTTGCGTGACATGGCATCTTCTTGTACGACCCAGTTTACTTTGCACTTAAACATAGCCTACTCCCAGTGGTTTCTGGAGCAACATTAGAGTGGATATTGGAATTGTGTTAATTACAGTTTATGATGTGTACACAAACACATTTATAATAGGCATGTATATGTATTTGAATGCAAATCTCTTTAAGTAAAGATTCGAAATGCACACTCACTCTAATATTTTGTCATAATACATACAAAGATAATGCATTATAAGACCCACATTAAAAACTTTGGTCCCATATGGTTTAAATGTATATTTTGGTTTAAGTTGTTTCTTATAAATGAGATGATCTAATTTTCTAATGTATAACATGCAGTTTTCTTAAAATAGCTTACTGATTTGGACTAAAATGTATGTGCGCTTAATTAATGTTTTATCAAACTCTCTCTTTAGTTCTTTTTGTATCTCATTAAAGGGGTAGTTCACTTTGAAATGAATTATTACCTCAAGGGCATCCAAGATGTAGGTGTCTTTGTTTCCACAGTATTTTCAATTTTGACATTTTTAGGTCAAAGCGTTGTTGTGTCAGTTGTATAATGAAGCTTTATGGTCACCACCTCAAAGAACATGCACAGAGAAGTCCAAATTAAACATGATTTAATGACTCGTACATGTAAGTACACATTGATGGCCTAAGACACAAAAAGAGCGGTTTGTGTGAAAACGAACAGTATTTATATAGTTCTTACCTCTTGTAATCACAGTCACGTCCAAGTACTAAAAAACAAAACAAAAAAGTGGATTAAAAAAACAACTTCAGAAGAGTGGCAAGCCATAAGAGAGTCAACTACAGGAGTTATGTAAATAAAGGACCTTTTTTGTGAACAAAATATTGTCTTTCTTTTAAATGGCCCTTGTGATTTTAGAAAAGGGTTAAATTGTGTCATTTGTCTTCATTAAATGTTATGTAGGACACTTACTGTAGCTGTAACTGTATGATGATCAATTGTGGATAGTAAAGCAGATATTTCATTAAGGATCCATTTGATTACACAGTACTGAATGTCTAATGGGCTAAATATGGTTAATACCTAAATGTAGCCTAACTTTATATTAATTCAAGCCAGTTCTTATCCTTTAGCGTCACATGTTATATGACCAAACAGCGCTATACTACGCACATGGCACCCTTTATTGTTAATATATAACACGCAAACCCAAGTCGTCATAAATCCTTTAGCGTAATATGAGACTACCTACCCTACCCCACACCTAAACCTACCCATCACAGCACGTGTTTATATTAACGATAACGGGTGCCATGTGCATAGTCTAGCGCCATTTTGTCATATAGCGTTCTATATGATGCTAAAGGATGAGAATGCGTTGTAAATTCACAACAACATATAGATGCTTTCTAGCAGTGACAACATAAACGGTACTGCACATGTGCATTAATCTGGCCCAAACTTAACTTCCGGCAGACTTGCGTAGACAATCCATAACAAGTAAATGACCATAGTAGCTGGTATTTCTTGCCAGTCAAAGAGAAATAAATGTTACCTGGCCAAACTTCCCTCAAATGTTAATCTAAACTAAAATAAACCTTTGTTTATAACTACTACAATATTACATTTAGTTTTGTCCAAGGAGCTGTTTTGTTTTAAATGCTCCTAAGAAAAGTCAAGTATAGTTCAATCATTGCTCAAAGTTAAAAAATATCATACTTTATGATGTTAGTTTTAATAAAAATATAATTAAAAAAAATAAATCAAAGAAATTTCTCTGCCATTTCTTTTTGCTGTATTTGAAACGTATCGAACCGAACGGTGACACAAGTGTATCGTATCGAACCGAACAGTAAATTTTGTGAACCGTTACACCCCTAGAGGTAAGAATAGTCAAATACATATATTGTTTGAGATAAGTGTTCTGCTTGCGAGCTCTAAGTGTAGGCTACTTGCTGACTAGCGGTAGTGGCAGAGTGATCTGAAACGTTTAACATGAACACGCTTTACGTCACATCTGCAGACAGCGCGGGAAAAGTCCGACCACAGAAATAGGAAATAGGATACAGGCTTATAAGTGCACCCACTGTGAGCGGACCAGGCTGTCAGTATGCTCATCAGGAGATGTTTGAGTCATAAATGGTCAAATAAAAAGGCTATTGTTATGTTCATTTTGGGTGAAAAAGCTGCATATGAGCCTCTTTAATAAACCTTGACATTTTTATTTAAAAAAATGTGTTTGCTCCTAAGGTCAGGTCTGCACCCCACAGCTCAACAGCCTGCTCATCACCTTAACTTTCACTGCATTTGTAGTCAATGCCATATTATCCAGTCAACACTAATAAACAAATGGAAGGGAAGTTAACTTTGGGCCAGACAGTATCACCATGGCAACGCGTCCTGATAAAAGCGTCTATATCAGTCAGTTTCCTATATATAAAAACAGTTTAAAAACAATTAATTCTACAGTATGTCAAATATCATTACTTTGTCCATCTGATCCAACTATGTATTAAAATATTTTAAATCTACAAAACAAATGTTCTGTAGGCCAGTGAGAGTGAAGCCCAACTGAACATCTGGATGTTTTAATCCTTAGTGCTTCACTGTCTATAACATTTATTTAAATAAACAAATATCTAAAATTTAGTAACAGTTTGGACGGTGTATTCAAATGTGTTTGTTTCCAGCGATCTTATGTTTTTTCACCATATATCCTTTTCACCTACTGGACGCATTAGGAACAGCAGGAGCGTAAAACTGTCGGACGTAAAACTGCCAGGGGTGTAAAACTGTCGGCTCCAGGTCTGCAGTATCTCGGGCCCCTGGGGGCCCACCAGGCTGGGGTGGTCTCTTTCGGAAGTTCTCTGTCCTTTCTCCACTGCTAGAAAATTTGCTGTCGAAGTTCTATTTTTTTGCCGAGATATTTTCTATTTTCTCCCAAGCCGTGGCGCCATTTCAGAGCTTGCAATCGACCGTCTTTTCGGCTAATATCTCCTGCGAGTACTCCACCAAAAATTACGAAACGCATATGGTTTTGTTCAGTTTGGCGAGGCAGTTCAAAGTGAGCCCGGTCTCCGATCGAATCCGTTTAGTTTTTGCTGAGACATTTGCGTTTTTCCTTCCGAGAGGATTTGGGGGCCTGTCTCCCAGGACCCCGGGGGCCCACGAGGCTGGGAATGGTCTATTTCGAAAGGGCTCCCGTCCCGTTGCGATACTCCACCAAAAATGACGAAACACATATGGTTTTGTTCTGCGAGGCGGTTCAAATGAGCCCGGCTTCCAATCGGATCCGTTCAGTTTCGCTGAGACAGTATTTTCGAAAGGTCTCTGTCCGTTCTCCACTCCCTGAAAATTTGGCGTCGATAGGTTTATTTTTCACCGAGATATTTGCAGTTTTCTCCCAAGCTCATGGCGCCATTTCAGAGCGCGGCCAACCGTTTTCGGCTAATATCTCCGCGAATACTCCACCAAAAATGACGAAACACATATGGTTTTGTTCAGTTTGGCGAGAGCGGTTCAAATGAGCCCGGTCTCCGACAGGATCCATTCAGTTATCGCTGAGATATTTGCGGTTTTCCCTTCCAGAGACGATTTGGAGCCCGTATCTGGGACCCCGGGGCCCACGAGGCTGGGATTGGTCTATTTCGAAAGTTCTCCGTCCCTTCTCCACTCGCTGAAAATTTGGCGTCGATAGGTCTATTTTTCACCGAGATATTTGCAATTTTCTCCCAAGCTCGTGGCGCCATTTCAGAGCGCGGCCGACCGCTTTTGGCTAATATCTCCGCGAATACTCCACCAAAAATGACGAAACACATATGGTTTTGTTCACTTTGGCAAGGCGTTTCAAATGAGCCCGGTCTCTGACGAATCCGTTCAGTTTTCGCTGAGACATTTGCGTTTTTCCCTTCTGGAGAGGATTTGGGGGCCTGTCTCTCGGGACCCCGGGGGCCCACGAGGCTGGGATTGGTCTATTTCGAAAGGTCTCATGTCCCGTTCTCCACTCGCTGAAAATTTGGCGTCGATAGGTTTATTTTTCACCGAGATATTTGCAGTTTTCTCCAAGCTCGTGGCGCCATTTCAGAGCGCGGCCGACAGTTTTCGGCTAATATCTCTGCGAATGCTCCACCAAAAATGACGAAACACATATGGTTTTGTTCAGTTTGGCGAGGCGGTTCAAATGAGCCCGGTCTCCGACGGATCCGTTCAGTTTTCGCCGAGATATTTGCATTTTTCCCTTCTGGAGAGGATTTGGGAGCCCGTATCTCGGGACCCCGGGGCCCACGAGGCTGGGATTGGTCTATTTCGAAAGTTCTCCGTCCCTTCTCCACTCGCTGAAAATTTGGCGTCGATAGGTTTATTTTTCACCGAGATATTTGCAATTTTCTCCCAAGCTCGTGGCGCCATTTCAGAGCGCGGCCGACCGTTTTCGGCTAATATCTCCGCGAATACTCCACCAAAAATGACGAAACACATATGGTTTTGTTCAGTTTGGCGAGGCGTTTCAAATGAGCCCGGTCTCTGACGGATCCGCTCAGTTTTCGCTGAGACATTTGCGTTTTTCCCTTCTGGAGAGGATTTGGGGGCCTGTATCTCGGGACCCCGGAGGCCCACGAGGCTGGGATTGGTCTATTTCGAAAGGTCTATGTCCCTTCTCCACTCGCTGAAAATTTGGCGTCGATAGGTTTATTTTTCACCGAGATATTTGCAGTTTTCTCCAAAGCTCGTGGCGCCATTTCAGAGCGCGGCCGACGGTTTTCGGCTAATATCTCTGCGAATACTCCACCAAAAATGACGAAACACATATGGTTTTGTTCAGTTCGGCGAGGCGGTTCAAATGAGCCCGGTCTCCGACGGATCCGTTCAGTTTTCGCTGAGATATTTGCATTTTTCCCTTCTGGAGAGGCTTTGGGGACCTGTACTCGGGCCCCGGGGGCCCACGAGGCTGGGAGTGGTCTATTTCGAAAGGTCTCCGTCCGTTCTCCACTCGCTGAAAATTTGGCGTTCGATAGGTTTATTTTTCACCGAGATATTTGCAGTTTTCTCCCAAGCTCGTGGCGCCATTTCAGAGCGCGGCCGACCGTTTTCGGCTAATATCTCCGCGAATACTCCACCAAAAATGACGAAACACATATGGTTTTGTTCAGTTCGGCGAGGCGGTTCAGAATGAGCCCGGTCTCTGACTGATCCGCTCAGTTTTCGCTGAGATATTTGTGTTTTTCCCTTCCGGAGGGGCTTTGGGGACCTGTATCTCGGGCCCCGGGGGCCCACGAGGCTGGGGGTGGTCTCTTTCGAAAGGCCTCTGTCCGTTCTCCACTCGCTGAAAATTTGGCGTCGATAGGTTTATTTTTCACCGAGATATTTGCAGTTTTCTCCCAAGCTCGTGGCGCCATTTCAGAGCGCGGCCGACCGTTTTCGGCTAATATCTCTGCGAATACTCCACCAAAAATGACGAAACACATATGGTTTTGTTCAGTTCGGCTGAGGCGGTTCAAATGAGCCCGGTCTCTGACGGATCCGCTCAGTTTTCGCCGAGATATTTGCGTTTTTCCCTTCTGGAGAGGCTTTGGGGACCTGTATCTCGGGACCCCGGGGGCCCACGAGGCTGGGGGTGGTCTCTTTCGAAAGGTCTCTGTCCGTTCTCCACTCGCTGAAAATTTGGCGTCAATAGGTTTATTTTTCACCGAGATATTTGCAGTATTTCTCCCAAGCTCGTGGCGCCATTTCAGAGCGCGGCCGACCGTTTTCGGCTAATATCTCCGCGAATACTCCACCAAAAATGACGAAACACATATGGTTTTGTTCAGTTCGGCGAGGCGGTTCAAATGAGCCCGGTCTCTGACGGATCCGTCGAGTTTTCGCTGAGATATTTGCGTTTTTCCCTTCTGGAGGGGCTTTGGGGACCTGTATCTCGGGCCCCCGGGGGCCCACGAGGCTGGGGGTGGTCTCTTTCAAAAGGCCTCGGTCCGTTCTCCACTCGCTGAAAATTTGGCGTCGATAGGTTTATTTTTCACCGAGATATTTGCTTTTATTTCTACCAAGCTCGTGGCGCCATTTCAGAGCGCGGCCGACCGTTTTCGGCTAATATCTCCGCGAATACTCCACCAAAAATGACGAAACACATATGGTTTTATTCAGTTCGGCGAGGCGGTTCAAATGAGCCCGGTCTCCGATGGATCCGCTCAGTTTTCGCGGAGATATTTGTGTTTTTCCCTTCCGGAGGGGCTTTGGGGACCTGTATCTCGGGCCCCGGGGGCCCACGAGGCTGGGGGTGGTCTCTTTCAAAAGGGCTCGGTCCGTTCTCCACTCGCTGAAAATTTGGCGTCGAGTAGGTTTATTTTTCACCGAAATATTTCCAGTTATTTCTCCCAAGCTCGTGGTGCAGTTTCAGAGCGCGGCCGACGGTTTTCGGCTATTATCTCCGCAAATACTCCACCAAAAATGACGAAACACATATGATTTTGTTCAGTTCGGCGAGGCGGTTCAAATGAGCCCGGTCTCCGACGGATCCGTTCGAGTTTTCGCTGAGATATTTGCGTTTTTCCCTTCTGGAGGGGCTTTGGGGACCTGTATCTCGGGCCCCGGGGGCCCACGAGGCTGGGGGTGGTCTCTTTCAAAAGGCCTCTGTCCGTTCTCCACTCGCTGAAAATTTGGCGTCGATAGGTTTATTTTTCACCGAGATATTTGCTTTTATTTCTACCAAGCTCGTGGCGCCATTTCAGAGCGCGGCCGACCGTTTTCGGCTAATATCTCCTGCGAATACTCCACCAAAAATGACGAAACACATATGGTTTTGTTCAGTTCGGCGAGGCGGTTCAAATGAGCCCGGTCTCCGACGGATCCGCTCAGTTTTCGCGGAGATATTTGTGTTTTTCCCTTCCGGAGGGGCTTTGGGGACCTGTATCTCGGGCCCCCGGGGCCCACGAGGCTGGGGGTGGTCTCTTCAAAAGGGCTCGGTCTGTTCTCCACTCGCTGAAAATTTGGCGTCGATAGGTTTATTTTTCACCGAAATATTTCCAGTTATTTCTCCCAAGCTCGTGGTGCAGTTTCAGAGCGCGGCCGACGGTTTTCGGCTATTATCTCCGCAAATACTCCACCAAAAATGACGAAACACATATGATTTTGTTCAGTTCGGCGAGGCGGTTCAAATGAGCCCGGTCTCTGACGGATCCGCTCGAGTTTTCGCTGAGATATTTGCGTTTTTCCCTTCTGGAGGGGCTTTGGGGACCTGTATCTCGGGCCCGGGCCCACGAGGCTGGGGTGGTCTCTTTCAAAAGGCCTCTGTCGGTTCTCCACTCGCTGAAAATTTGGCGTCTGATAGGTTTTATTTTTCATCCGAAATATTTGCTTTTATTTCTACCAAGCTCGTGGCGCCATTTCAGAGCGCGGCCGACCGTTTTCGGCTAATATCTCCGCGAATACTCCACCAAAAATGACGAAACACATATGGTTTTGTTCAGTTCGGCGAGGCGGTTCAAATGAGCCCGGTCTCCGACGGATCCGTTCAGTTTTCGCTGAGATATTTGTGTTTTTCCCTTCCGGAGGGGCTTTGGGGACCTGTATCTCGGGCCCCCGGGGGCCCACGAGGCTGGGGGTGGTCTCTTTCAAAAGGGCTCGGTCCGTTCTCCACTCGCTGAAAATTTGGCGTCGATAGGTTTATTTTTCACCGAAATATTTCCAGTTATTTCTCCCAAGCTCGTGGTGCAGTTTCAGAGCGCGGCCGACGGTTTTCGGCTATTATCTCCGCAAATACTCCACCAAAAATGACGAAACACATATGATTTTGTTCAGTTCGGCGAGGCGGTTCAAATGAGCCCGGTCTCCGACGGATCCGTCCAGTTTTCGCTGAGATATTTGCGTTTTTCCCTTCCGGAGGGGCTTTGGGGACCTGTATCTCGGGCCCCCGGGGCCCACGAGGCTGGGGGTGGTCTCTTTCGAAAGGTCTCCGTCGGTTCTCCACTCGATGCAAATTTGGCGTCGATAGGTTTATTTTTTACCGAGATATTTGCTGTTATTTCTCCCAAGCTCGTGGCGCAATTTCAGAGCGCGGCCGACGGTTTTTGGCTAATATCTCCGCGAATACTCCACCAAAAAAGAAGAAACACATATGGTTTTGTTCAGTTTGGCGAGTCGGTTCAAATGAGCCCGGTCTCAGACGGATCTGTCCAGCTTTCGCTGAGATATTTGCGTTTTTCCCTTCTGGAGGGGCTTTGGGGGCCTGTATCTCGGGCCCCCGGGGCCCACGAGGCTGGGGGTGGTCTCTTTCGAAAGGTCTCCGTCGGTTCTCCACTCGATGCAAATTTGGCGTCGATAGGTTTATTTTTTACCGAGATATTTGCAGTTTTTCTCCCAAGCTCGTGGCGCCAGTTTCAGAGCGCAGCCGACCGTTTTCGGCTAATATCTCCGCGAATACTCCACCAAAAAAGAAGAAACACATATGGTTTTGTTCAGTTCTGACGAGTCGGTTCAAATGAGCCCGGTCTCAGACGGATCTGTCCAGTTTTCGCTGAGATATTTGCGTTTTTCCCTTCCGGAGGGGCTTTGGGGGCCTGTATCTCGGGCCCCCGGGGGCCCACGAGGCTGGGGGTGGTCTCTTTCGAAAGGTCTCCGTCGGTTCTCCACTCGATGCAAATTTGGCGTCGATAGGTTTATTTTTTACCGAGATATTTGCAGTTTTTCTCCCAACCTCGTGGCGCCATTTCAGAGCGCGGCCGACGGTTTTCGGCTAATATCTCCGCGAATACTCCACCAAAAAAGAAGAAACACATATGGTTTTGTTCAGTTCGACGAGTCGGTTCAAATGAGCCCGGTCTCAGACGGATCTGTCCAGTTTTCGCTGAGATATTTGCGTTTTTCCCTTCTGGAGCGGCTTTCGGGGCCTGTATCTCGGGCCCCCGGGGGCCCACGAGGCTGGGGGTGGTCTCTTTCGAAAGGTCTCCGTCGGTTCTCCACTCGATGCAAATTTGGCGTCGATAGGTTTATTTTTTACCGAGATATTTGCAGTTTTTCTCCCAACCTCGTGGCGCAATTTCAGAGCGCGGCCGACGGTTTTTGGCTAATATCTCCGCGAATACTCCACCAAAAAAGAAGAAACACATATGGTTTTGTTCAGTTCGACGAGTCGGTTCAAATGAGCCCGGTCTCAGACGGATCTGTCCAGCTTTCGCTGAGATATTTGCGTTTTTCCCTTCTGGAGGGGCTTTCGGGGCCTGTATCTCGGGCCCCTGGGGCCCACGAGGCTGGGGGTGGTCTCTTTCGAAAGGTCTCCGTCGGTTCTCCACTCGATGCAGATTGGCGTCGATAGGTTTATTTTTTACCGAGATATTTGCAGTTTTTCTCCCAAGCTCGTGGCGCCATTTCAGAGCGCGGCCGACCGTTTTCGGCTAATATCTCCGCAAATACTCCACCAAAAAAGAAGAAACACATATGGTTTTGTTCAGTTCGACGAGTCGGTTCAAATGAGCCCGGTCTCAGACGGATCTGTCCAGTTTTCGCTGAGATATTTGCGTTTTTCCCTTGGGGAGCGGTTTTGGGGCCTGTATCTCAGGCCCCCGGGGGCCCACGAGGCTGGGGGTGGTCTCTTTCAAAAGGTCTCCGTCGGTTCTCCACTCAATGCAAATTTGGCGTTGATAGGTTTATTTTTTACCGAGATATTTGCAGTTTTTCTCCCAACCTCGTGGCGCAGTTTCAGAGCGCGGCCGACGGTTTTCGGCTAATATCTCCGCAAATACTCCCACCAAAAAGAAGAAACACATATGGTTTTGTTCAGTTCGACGAGTCGGTTCAAATGAGCCCGGTCTCCAGACGGATCTGTCCAGTTTTCGCTGAGATATTTGCGTTTTTCCCTTCCGGAGGGGCTTTGGGGGCCTGTATCTCGGGCCACCGGGGGCCCACGGAGGCTGGGGGTGGTCTCTTTCGAAAGGTCTCTGTCGGTTCTCCACTCGATGCAAATTTGGCGTCGATAGGTTTATTTTTTACCGAGATATTTGCAGTTTTCTCCCAACCTCGTGGCGCCATTTCAGAGCGCGGCCGACCGTTTTCGGCTAATATCTCCGCAAATACTCCACCAAAAAAGAAGAAACACATATGGTTTTATTCAGTTCGACGAGTCGGTTCAAATGAGCCCGGTCTCAGATGGATCTGTCCAGTTTTCGCTGAGATATTTGCGTTTTTCCCTTGGGGAGCGGTTTTGGGGGCCTGTATCTCGGGCCCCCGGGGGCCCACGAGGCTGGGGGTGGTCTCTTTCGAAAGGTCTCCGTCGGTTCTCCACTCGATGCAAATTTGGCGTCGATAGGTTTATTTTTTACCGAGATATTTGCAGTTTTTCTCCCAACCTCGTGGCGCAGTTTCAGAGCGCGGCCGACGGTTTTTGGCTAATATCTCCGCGAATACTCCACCAAAAAAGAAGAAACACATATGGTTTTGTTCAGTTCGACGAGTCGGTTCAAATGAGCCCGGTCTCAGACGGATCTGTCCAGCTTTCGCTGAGATATTTGCGTTTTCCCTTCTGGAGGGGCTTTGGGGGCCTGTATCTCGGGCCCCCGGGGGCCCACGAGGCTGGGGGTGGTCTCTTTCGAAAGGTCTCCGTCGGTTCTCCACTCGATGCAAATTTGGCGTCGATAGGTTTATTTTTTACCGAGATATTTGCAGTTTTCTCCCAACCTCGTGGCGCCATTTCAGAGCGCAGCCAACCGTTTTCGGCTAATATCTCCGCGAATACTCCACCAAAAAAGAAGAAACACATATGGTTTTGTTCAGTTCGACGAGTCGGTTCAAATGAGCCCGGTCTCAGACGGATCTGTCCAGTTTTCGCTGAGATATTTGCGTTTTTCCCTTGGGGAGCGGTTTTGGGGGCCTGTATCTCAGGGCCCCCGGGGGCCCACGAGGCTGGGGGTGGTCTCTTTCGAAAGGTCTCCGTCGGTTCTCCACTCGATGCAAATTTGGCGTCGATAGGTTTATTTTTTACCGAGATATTTGCAGTTTTCTCCCAACCTCGTGGCGCCATTTCAGAGCGCGAGCCGACCGTTTTTGGCTAATATCTCCGCAAATACTCCACCAAAAAAGAAGAAACACATATGGTTTTGTTCAGTTCGACGAGTCGGTTCAAATGAGCCCGGTCTCAGACGGATCTGTCCAGTTTTCGCTGAGATATTTGCGTTTTTCCCTTCCGGAGGGGCTTTGGGGGCCTGTATCTCGGGCCCCCGGGGGCCCACGAGGCTGGGGGTGGTCTCTTTCGAAAGGTCTCCGTCGGTTCTCCACTCGATGCAAATTTGGCGTCGATAGGTTTATTTTTTACCGAGATATTTGCAGTTTTTCTCCCAACCTCGTGGCGCCATTTCAGAGCTGCAAGCCGACCGTTTTCGGCTAATATCTTCCGCAAATACTCCACCAAAAAAGAAGAAACACATATGGTTTTGTTCAGTTCGACGAGTCGGTTCAAATGAGCCCGGTCTCAGACGGATCTGTCCAGTTTTCGCTGAGATATTTGCGTTTTTCCCTTCCGGAGGAGCTTTGGGGGCCTGTATCTCGGGCCACCGGGGGCCCACGAGGCTGGGGGTGGTTCTTTCGAAAGGTCTCCGTCGGTTCTCCACTCGATGCAAATTTGGCGTCGATAGGTTTATTTTTTACCGAGATATTTGCAGTTTTCTCCCAACCTCGTGGCGCCATTTCAGAGCGCGGCCGACCGTTTTCGGCTAATATCTCCGCGAATACTCCACCAAAAAAGAAGAAACACATATGGTTTTATTCAGTTCGACGAGTCGGTTCAAATGAGCCCGGTCTCAGATGGATCTGTCCAGTTTTCGCTGAGATATTTGCGTTTTTCCCTTGGGGAGCGGTTTTGGGGGCCTGTATCTCGGGCCCCCGGGGGCCCACGAGGCTGGGGGTGGTCTCTTTCGAAAGGTCTCCGTCGGTTCTCCACTCGATGCAAATTTGGCGTCGATAGGTTTATTTTTTACCGAGATATTTGCAGTTTTTCTCCCAACCTCGTGGCGCAGTTTCAGAGCGCGGCCGACGGTTTTTGGCTAATATCTCCGCGAATACTCCACCAAAAAAGAAGAAACACATATGGTTTTGTTCAGTTCGACGAGTCGGTTCAAATGAGCCCGGTCTCAGACGGATCTGTCCAGCTTTCGCTGAGATATTTGCGTTTTTCCCTTCTGGAGGGGCTTTGGGGGCCTGTATCTCGGGCCCCCGGGGGCCCACGAGGCTGGGGGTGGTCTCTTTCGAAAGGTCTCCGTCGGTTCTCCACTCGATGCAAATTTGGCGTCGATAGGTTTATTTTTTACCGAGATATTTGCAGTTTTCTCCCAACCTCGTGGCGCCATTTCAGAGCGCGGCCGACCGTTTTCGGCTAATATCTCCGCAAATACTCCACCAAAAAAGAAGAAACACATATGGTTTTGTTCAGTTCGACGAGTCGGTTCAAATGAGCCCGGTCTCAGACGGATCTGTCCAGTTTTCGCTGAGATATTTGCGTTTTCCCTTCGGAGGGGCTTTGGGGGCCTGTATCTCGGGCCACCGGGGGCCCACGAGGCTGGGGGTGGTCTCTTTCGAAAGGTCTTCGTCGGTTCTCCACTCGATGCAAATTTGGCGTCGATAGGTTTATTTTTTACCGAGATATTTGCAGTTTTCTCCCAACCTCGTGGCGCCATTTCAGAGCGCGAGCCGACCGTTTTCGGCTAATATCTCCGCAAGATACTCCACCAAAAAAGAAGAAACACATATGGTTTTGTTCAGTTCGACGAGTCGGTTCAAATGAGCCCGGTCTCAGACGGATCTGTCCAGTTTTCGCTGAGATATTTGCGTTTTTCCCTTCCGGAGGGGCTTTGGGGGCCTGTATCTCGGGCCACCGGGGGCCCACGAGGCTGGGGGTGGTCTCTTTCGAAAGGTCTCCGTCGGTTCTCCACTCGATGCAAATTTGGCGTCGATAGGTTTATTTTTTACCGAGATATTTGCAGTTTTCTCCCAACCTCGTGGCGCCATTTCAGAGCGCAGCCGACCGTTTTCGGCTAATATCTCCGCGAATACTCCACCAAAAAAGAAGAAACACATATGGTTTTGTTCAGTTCGACGAGTCGGTTCAAATGAGCCCGGTCTCAGACGGATCTGTCCAGTTTTCGCTGAGATATTTGCGTTTTTCCCTTGGGGAGCGGTTTTGGGGGCCTGTATCTCGGGCCCCCGGGGGCCCACGAGGCTGGGGGTGGTCTCTTTCGAAAGGTCTCCGTCGGTTCTCCACTCAATGCAAATTTGGCGTTCGATAGGTTTATTTTTTACCGAGATATTTGCAGTTTTTCTCCCAACCTCGTGGCGCAGTTTCAGAGCGCGAGCCGACGGTTTTTGGCTAATATCTCCGCAAATACTCCACCAAAAAAGAAGAAACACATATGGTTTTGTTCAGTTCGACGAGTCGGTTCAAATGAGCCCGGTCTCAGACGGATCTGTCCAGCTTTCGCTGAGATATTTGCGTTTTTCCCTTCTGGAGGGGCTTTGGGGGCCTGTATCTCGGGCCCCCGGGGGCCCACGAGGCTGGGGGTGGTCTCTTTCGAAAGGTCTCCGTCGGTTCTCCACTCGATGCAAATTTGGCGTCGATAGGTTTATTTTTTACCGAGATATTTGCAGTTTTTCTCCCAACCTCGTGGCGCCATTTCAGAGGCGCAGCCGACCGTTTTCGGCTAATATCTCCGCGAATACTCCACCAAAAAAGAAGAAACACATATGGTTTTGTTCAGTTCGACGAGTCGGTTCAAATGAGCCCGGTCTCAGACGGATCTGTCCAGTTTTCGCTGAGATATTTGCGTTTTTCCCTTGGGGAGCGGTTTTGGGGGCCTGTATCTCAGGCCCCCGGGGGCCCACGAGGCTGGGGGTGGTCTCTTTCGAAAGGTCTCCGTCGGTTCTCCACTCGATGCAAATTTGGCGTCGATAGGTTTATTTTTTACCGAGATATTTGCAGTTTTTCTCCCAACCTCGTGGCGCAAGTTTCAGAGCGCGGCCGACGGTTTTTGGCTAATATCTCCGCGAATACTCCACCAAAAAAGAAGAAACACATATGGTTTTGTTCAGTTCGACGAGTCGGTTCAAATGAGCCCGGTCTCAGACGGATCTGTCCAGCTTTCGCTGAGATATTTGCGTTTTTCCCTTCTGGAGGGGCTTTCGGGGCCTGTATCTCGGGCCCCCGGGGGCCCACGAGGCTGGGGGTGGTCTCTTTCGAAAGGTCTCCGTCGGTTCTCCACTCATGCAAATTTGGTGTCGATAGGTTTATTTTTTACCGAGATATTTGCAGTTTTTCTCCCAACCTCGTGGCGCAGTTTCAGAGCGCGGCCGACGGTTTTTGGCTAATATCTCCGCGAATACTCCACCAAAAAAGAAGAAACACATATGGTTTTGTTCAGTTCGACGAGTCGGTTCAAATGAGCCCGGTCTCAGACGGATCTGTCCAGCTTTCGCTGAGATATTTGCGTTTTTCCCTTCTGGAGGGGCTTTGGGGGCCTGTATCTCGGGCCCCCGGGGGCCCACGAGGCTGGGGGTGGTCTCTTTCGAAAGGTCTCCGTCGGTTCTCCACTCGATGCAAATTTGGCGTCGATAGGTTTATTTTTTACCGAGATATTTGCAGTTTTTCTCCCAACCTCGTGGCGCCATTTCAGAGCGCAGCCGACCGTTTTCGGCTAATATCTCCGCGAATACTCCACCAAAAAAGAAGAAACACATATGGTTTTGTTCAGTTCGACGAGTCGGTTCAAATGAGCCCGGTCTCAGACGGATCTGTCCAGTTTTCGCTGAGATATTTGCGTTTTTCCCTTGGGGAGCGGTTTTGGGGGCCTGTATCTCAGGCCCCCGGGGGCCCACGAGGCTGGGGGTGGTCTCTTTCAAAAGGTCTTCGTCGGTTCTCCACTCATGCAAATTTGGTGTCGATAGGTTTATTTTTTACCGAGATATTTGCAGTTTTCTCCCAACCTCGTGGCGCCATTTCAGAGCGCGGCCGACCGTTTTCGGCTAATATCTCCGCAAATACTCCACCAAAAAAGAAGAAACACATATGGTTTTGTTCAGTTCGACGAGTCGGTTCAAATGAGCCCGGTCTCGAGACGGATCTGTCCAGTTTTCGCTGAGATATTTGCGTTTTTCCCTTGGGGAGCGGCTTTGGGGGCCTGTCTCGGGCCCCCGGGGGCCCACGAGGCTGGGGGTGGTCTCTTTCGGAAAGGTCTCCGTCGGTTCTCCACTCGATGCAAATTTGGCGTCGATAGGTTTATTTTTTACCAAGATATTTGCAGTTTTTCTCCCAACCTCGTCGGCGCAATTTTCAGAGCGCGGCTGACGGTTTTCGGCTAATATCTCTCGCAAATACTCCACCAAAAAAGAAGAAACACATATGGTTTTGTTCAGTTCGACGAGTCGGTTCAAATGAGCCCGGTCTCAGACGGATCTGTCCAGCTTTCGCTGAGATATTTGCGTTTTTCCCTTCCGGAGGGGCTTTGGGGGCCTGTATCTCGGGCCACCGGGGGCCCGCGAGGCTGGGGGTGGTCTCTTTTCGAAAGGTCTCCGTCGGTTCTCCACTCGATGCAAATTTGGCGTCAATAGGTTTATTTTTTACCGAGATATTTGCAGATTTTCTCCCAACCTCGTGGCGCCATTTCAGAGCGCGAGCCCGGACATTTTGGCGCGTCGTAACT